>QFET01000912.1:0-33006 GCA_003316355.1 Tuber calosporum | reverse complement strand
GCCCTCTTCTCCGCACACTAGGCATAGTCGCATACTGATTCTGCGTCTGTACTCTGGTGTGGGTAGTTTTAGGAATCTTCCCTTGCGTCCTACGGCATCTAAATCCATGGGGTCTCATCTCGGGAGAGCGTTGGTTGTTTTGAAGGTTCCGTCGTTATTCCTTGCTGTGTCGTGCACCCTTTGTGTCGTTCCACCTTTCTGGATCTGTCTGAGCTGATTGAACCGGTGCTCTTGTCCGATAGCCCATTTGGCCAGTGCTTCGGTAGTGGCGAACTCTTGAATAGCCGTCGCCCATGCCTGTTGTAACGGTCCGTTCATTGTTTTCAACAGGATTGTTTGCAGGGTTGCATCATCGTACTCCGCATCTGTGGATATTATGCGGAATTCGTGCCACATATCGTTGATCGTTTTGGCTCCTTGCCGCATTCCTTCGAGTGGGTTCCTGGCGCTTTGCTTCCTTGCAAAGTCCCCGAACTGTTCTCGTAGTGTTTCGACAAACTGGTCCCAAGTCGTCCACGGTGCTGTTTCTGGTGTCTCGATATATGGCGTGACCCATGTGGCTGCTCCTCCCCTTAACAGGGAGACTGCATACATGGTCTTTTCTTCGTTGTGTGCCGTTTGCCATCCCACTGATTGGAAGTGTATCTTTAGTGCAGCCAAGAACCTTCTCAAGTCCTTCCTTGTTCCATCGAACGTTTCTGGACTCTTGATCTTGGGTTCTCGCACCCTTCTTCCTTCGATGATAGCTCTCAGTTCCCTAATCTGTTCCTCCAACACCCGTGTGTTGGCGGTCTCTCCTTCCAGATTAGTGGACATTCTTCTAGTTCTTGGGGTCGTGGGTGATAGGGTTTCAGTGGGGGATTGGGCTTCCGGCGTGACACGGCTTGCAGTTCCTCTCTGCGATAGCGCTTCTATTAGCGCTTCTTCCAATCTAGGGAGTTCGAGGGTGTCGGTCTCCTTGAGGATATCGTTGGGGGTTGCAAAGGGACGCAACCAAATGTTAAGGTTCGACTATCTATATCACGCAACCGGCAACGATATATGATTCAGTCTATCAAGACACTTGCCCACTCCTATTGCGACTACTCCAAGTCCAATAGTTTTCCCGAGCACTTGATAGAAGAATCCGACAGTCAACTTTAACTAGATGTCGCTAGAGGGAGAGCGGAATGAAGGTTTGATTTGATAAAGTTATAGATAGGAAATAACAAAGATGGTTGCGGGAAGAGCTATCTACCTGTCCCCCTATGGGTCCTTATATAGGCCACTTCCCGCAACCCTAAACCTTATTGCTGTGCAAGTGCGCAGCCATGTGAAACTCATACATCATATGACCTTCTAAGTGCGAAGGTCATCTGCACTAATAATAACCTCATGACTCACAAATGTGTGCTTCATGCGCGAAACCCACATGACTCTAAAGTAGTTATGTGTGCGAAATCAACTCATAATAACCTCATGACTCACAAGTGTGAGTCATGCGCCAAACCCACATGACTCTAAAGTAGTCATGTGTGCGAAATCAACTCATAATAACCTCATGACTCACAAGTGTGCGTCATGCGCAAAACCCACATGACTCTAAGTAGTCATGTGTGCGAAATCCTCGTAAGCCTCACAAGGCTTACTCTGCTTTTCTGTCCTTCCTGCCTAGAGCTCTCCTAGGCAATCGTGACATGAACGGGCCTACAAACTACAAATATCACAAAGATGGAAGATCCATCCGATATTTCATGTATTATTGTTGGAATCCTATCGAACATCCAATCGACCAGCAAGGGAACAACCTCATCGCGAGCCAGAAGAAATCGATTCTGATTTTGAATGGGAAAATGAAAGAATCGTGAAGTATGATATAATCTACTATACCCAGCGGGTGAGAGGTCGGAACCGACCAATGCGTGACTTACGGTACTTTATGAAGATAACTGGCTGTTTCGAAGATGAACATACTTGGGAACCACCAAACCACTTTGAGCATGCACTGGAATTAGTAGATGCATTTTATAGGGAGAATCCGGATATGCCAAAGCGGGCAGAGGTTGAATGACCAGGAAAAGGTTTTCCTAGTGTGGCCTACCAAACGCGTCAAGATTTTCACCTTACCAAGTCAAGTTCAAGAAGGGACTGATATATTTCAGAATTGTTTAAGCTTGAGTTTTATTATTAAAATTTTATTTTATTTTTTAGTTGTTATTTAGATTGGGTCCCTAAAGAGAGGGTAACCTTTAAAAAGCGATTCGAGAGAAACCGCACATAGGAGCGACCTTGTGTTAAGCACGAACCACTCCCAAGATGATTAAATGACTTTGCAGAAGGGAGTGCTTGAATCTGAACCTCTACAGGCAATTACCCCCATGCGGCCCCGGCGTTCACCCTGGGTTTCGACACTGGCACCTTGTGCAGTTGCTCGTTTACTAAGAAAAATGAGAAATTGGAATACACCTTGTAAACCCGTAAACATCGTCGCCGTCCCTCCGACCGGATGCTGTGCGCAGCGTATATGAGAGGGACTCTCGGGCTACGTCAGGGAAGTGGAACGAAGAAATTCCTTTAAGAACTCGCATAGTTAAACCCAGATGAAGTTAAGATAGCACGGTTAGTCCTAGATTGGTATGAATGCGTGATTGAAGTAGGCTACTCCGATACACACCTAGAGTACACTGATGGACCCGTGATTCCTATAAGGTCAATGAACCTAATGGAACAAGTTGATAAGGAGAGGCAGTTAAGACGCGAAGTTATTGGCCCGATCGTGAACACAAGTTATCCTGAAAGCCACCTGCAGAGGCGAATAAGACGGCACGAAGCAGATTCGGCCAACAACCAACCTGGCCCCTTGGAGTTCTAAGAAGTCATTGATCCGTTCCAAACTGGCCAGCCATATCTTAACTGCTGAAAGAAGGTTGACAACTCTGACTAAGGGGGTCCACACCCTCAGAGAAGTCTGGAGCTCTGATCCTACCATTAGGTCTATGGAGGAAGAGAAAGTTTCTGGGTCAGAGCGGGATCTCTCTAGGATTAAGAGGCTAAGGTTGGGAAGAAAATAACAGTTTATATGTAAAGTAGTAGTAGTCCGCGAAGACTCAGACGCGGGATATAAATATCGAAGTGCCTCCCGAGCTTTATCTATTATCCAGCAATGGAGAAGAGATCTTATCAATATCATAAGTTTTTAGTCAAAAATCTCTACCTACGAGCCTTCCTAAACAATTTCCGTTTACGAAAAAAGATTTAAGCCTAGTTCGATTCTCTTGCCCTTAGAATCGACTACCCTTAACCAGGACCTCTCTGTGCAAGGAGAAATTTGAGGCTTCTAAAGTCACAACCGCACCTTATGAAAGAGGAGGGAATTAACCTCTAAGAATATCAGGTTGCCTCCTACTGAATTCTGTAGCCTGTATACAGTTTCCATGAGCCTTTAGGAATGCAAAAAACCTTTTAGAATATTGAAACTCTGATTGAATAGGAACCAGTCGTGGAACTGTAAGCTAGGAGTATTCGTGAGGATATTCCAGCAATAGAATATTTCGTAGGGGATCTTAATAAAGTATATGTTCAAACGACGGTAGTGAGTTCAGGGCATAAGGGGTAAGAAGATACTTACAATCTGTGTTGGAATTAGCTATAAGCCTGTATACTTCGTTCAATATGATTAGGAGATTCATGAAAGTCATGTTTTAAGCCTTAGCATAAGGGGGAAATATCAATTTGCTGTTGAGGACAGTAAATTCTGTGGATAAAACATCCAAGTAGGCTTAGAAGTTTTAAAGAGGGAGATTTTGTATTAGGGCTAGTGGGGAAGGAAGTAAAGATTTTAGCTAGACCATTTATATAGATAAGATCTCTTCTGACTTAGTAGGTGATGGGCAAATCAAGGCAGGGACTATGATATGTATATCCCACATCTGTGTGTTCATAACTACATCTATCCATTATACTAAATTAGTACTAAGTGCTTATTTTCTTTGTCTCAAACTTAAATCTAGATGTCCTTGGTAAATGCTAATTCTCTACTTCACACAGTATATGGTACAGTCAAGGCTCCTCTTGCTTCTTGGATGTACCACCCCTCACAGTAGGAGATGACAGAGCTTCTCCTGCCATTAAACTAGACTTGTGCTATGTGTTAGTATTGAATAGTTTCTCAGAATACACAGATGGTAGCTTAGGTTTTAACCATATCTGGTTTGTTCTCTATTATTCAGCTATTCACCATAATTTCAGGATAACCTGTATGCACAAACAGTTTAATACCTTCTTGTTATTACAACGTCGCTTCATAGACTTGTTCCGCCTTGTCTGTCAAATACCATAGCAGCAAAGTGGGAATTGACCATACTTCAAGTTGGTGATTGGGTAGCCTATATTATAATTACTCTAGAACTTTAGGTGATTACTCAGGTGCCCATTTTTAAACATGCTGTATCTCTGTAAGCTCTTAATATAAGGGTGAGGTTCCACCTGGATTCAATAGCCAAATGAGGCCTCTTATATGCCTTAAGGACTGTATCTGGTCAGACAGAAGATGTTAATATTTAAACTATTACAAAACATGTTTCTTGTTTAAATTATTTGTATTGGCACAATCTTATAGCATGAGTACGAAAATACAACACAGTATTAAGGGTATACTATATGCACACTTGTGTGAGGAGTATTGTAGTATGAAGGTAGATTGGTAGTAGTTCTTGTCCTTAGTTAACTAAAAAAAAGTAGGCGGCAACCACCTATTTATACAGGTGCGTATCCTCCCTGTACTCAGTAACAAAATCGGGAAACCATTGTAAGAAACATAAGTGCGAACATGTTTGACCCTGAAAAACTACCAAGGAAATCACAATAAGATATGTGTAATCTGAAGTGGTGTGCGCGTAATAAATGGAAAGATAACACAGGATACATGACTGAAAAATGGTCACTATACATGCAAGAATAACCGAGAAATCCCGCATATAATATAAGAAATATACTCATTGATCCTCAAACATTATCATGAAATATAAGCGAGAATATGATATACTGTAGCTGTAGTAATGTCCGTAGTTTCCTTGAGTAAACTGGAAATTACCAAGCTGAGACATAAACAATATTACCATAGGAAATATACATCTGAAACAAATTGAAGAATTTCAACACTTCTATATCTCAATTTTCCACTGCAGCATTCAACTGCAAATTTGGTCAGAGTGGAGATACTGGGTGATGGTTAGGGCCATGGGTGTATGATTGTGCTGTAGACTATGGCATGTCTGAATTAAAGTACTCTAACCCTTCACTTAAGGTCTTTTGTGCCTAACACTAAGCCTAAGTATAATAAAAAGGAAACATCAATAGGTACAAGGATAATCAAACAGACAAGAAGAAAATTCATAATAGAGTTCCTGCTAAATATTGTTAAGGAGCAACAGAATGACAACTTAAGCCCTCCACATATACTAAATTAAGCTTACACTAGCGCCCATGACTGTTTGTGAGGAAAAGCCTATCACTAGTTGCAAGAGATATCTCATCATTAAGAGGAATATCAGTCCCCTCACACTTAAAGGCATTGAGCTTTGAGAAAGGATCAATATGGCTCTCTCTGGTACCCTGATTCCAACTGTTACTCTCTTATGTAGTAACATTACTCTTGCTATAATAGATTCACCTATAGCTACCCCTCTCAACAGTAGAGTCTCTACTTTACTCCTCTAAATCCTCAGCTATACCAGTGTCCATCTGGACACTCCCACCTTTCACCTCTTAATATATTGTATTCCTACCTCACACCTTGTTGCACCTATTACCATAGAGCTCACCAGCTACAACAGTGGCCTTACTCTTACTAAGCTTCCCAGATGGTTCACCACAGACAGTAATTGCAAAAGAAATCTGCTTGCACAGCAAGCTTGTTCATGAATGGCCTCAGAGCCCAGTACTTTATTTGCAAACACCTGGAAGCATTTTCCCTCCCCCCGGCAGTACAGAGCTTTGCCTGCACTTTAATAACTTCAGTCAGTGTTCTAACTAATACCACTCTAGACACCACAGCAATAAGTGATCTATTCCAACCTCCTATAAGTGATGCACTCTCAAACAGTTCATTGGGGATCACACCTACCTACAGTTACCTGTCACATGCATGGCTGACCCGATAAGCTCCTACTCTCTACTCTGTTTACTGTGATGGCCCTGTTTACTCCCACTTGTCCCATCGTCCTTTCCACAAATGCTCTGTGCAGGTTACTAGTATATTATATGAGGAGGAAATAGATGATACTTAAGTTTAGGAGGATCTCGTTTGTTTTGACATATATATATCTTTACTTTGGCTAGTGTCATACAGAATCTTGCATTTCCTGGTAAATTATAATTTGCTGTCCAGTGCTTAATGCACCATGGGTTTTTAATCTTGCTTCCAGATAGCTCCTTGACCTTTCTTGACTTCTGCGCGGTTTAATTGACTTTATTTTGGTTTTCTTGGTGATTGTTTGGAATTTCCTCATCTGTTCAATAGTCACCTTGGGTTGCAGAGAATCATCTGCTTCCCGCTTGGTTAAGGTAATTGTTATGGATAATTTTTGTAATTTCCAAGGTAATTGAGTTGACATTTAGGTTTTTTTCAAGCTATACCACGAGCTTTATGCAAAGGTTTGTACTATAACAATAAGTAAATGATCAAGAAAATATTTAAAATGGAAAAAAGAAAAAAAGGGAAAGAAGCACTAAGTTTGCACTCATTTTGGCATAACATATCGCACCTGGCCATAGTGTGAAAAGGACATACAGGGCCGCAAGAACCTACCCCAAACTGCAAATATTAAACTGTTAGAAATCCATTACTTAATTTTAAATTGCAGCTCAGATGCCAAGAATAGTACTACTATAGGTTTATCACATAGAATATTTACCTACACCTCAGTTAAGGGAATTATCCATGCAAAAGATGTACTAATAGCAATTAGAAGGACAGTGTTTGACTATTCTGGCCTATGGAAATCATGCTAGAAATGCAACTTTGTATCCAACCAGGATATAGAGAAGCTATAACTTCCTTTTTATCCTAAAATCTTCCCGAAAATATCCCCTATGCCTTCAACCTACCAGTTTTGTGCTCTTATTAAAATGCATTCCAGAGAAAATTTCAAAAAGTCAAATATACATATAGAGGACTTAAAGATTGATTATTTCACAAAGGGCACTGCTCCTCATAGCGCCGAAATATACTCCCCTCACTGTGTTAGTATCAAGGAGGCAGAACTCAGAAGATTCCATAAGGCATTAGGACCATGTATACGCCAACATGGAACCTCGTCAGATAACAACAGAACCTGAAAAAGTCTGATTCTGCAAGAAATGCAACTGATCAACCTGTCCTGATGATAGCGTAGACAAGCTCTACAATTACTAACTAGATCATGAAACACATACTGCATTATTAGCACATTTAGAAGAGAGACTTTCCTGTCCAACTAGAGTTACTAGCAACCAAGAAAATCGAAAATTCACCTCGTAGCAAAGGATAACGAAGTTACACACCTATGGTTAATTGATGAAGGTGATACATGAAAAGCCTGAGAAGTGCAGAGAAGACTAGTTACAAGAGGATTATCTCTAAGACAGGAAAGCTAATGTCAACCAGAGTTCAACATTAGCTACCTACAGATACTAAACATTAGGTATATCAGCTCAAAGTGTCTGTCCAAGATGTTAGCTGCAAATTTATATACCCTAATCAAAATCCTTGAGCAACCTGAGATCCTAATCTACAAATTGAAACAATCTAAGGTATAGAACATGTAACCTGTATTGTAGGTAGCACGACTTATGTAATACCTGTAACCACCATGACCTAGGTAGAACTTCCAACCCTGGCACGAGTATATGTTGGACGTGAGCTTGGATAAGATGGGGAAAGAATGTACTATAGTCAAATAATTTCTAATGAATAAAGATTCCAAGAACATTGACACATAATCAAACAATATGTATACTTGGTCAAGTGGAGGAGATGTTTGGAAGACCTGAACAGCCATCAACTATCAGGGTAGGTACAATATACTCAGGAATTGGTAAAAGATTTTCATAAGGAAAACACTCTGATATCAAAGGTTCACTAAGTAGTATATAGGGAAATGTTCTCACTTCCATGGCCTTATTGTTGAAGGAAGGTTAATCTACGTGACTGGAAGTAGTACGAATAGAAGAATTATATTGTGAAATAGGTTGGAGATCGAGAGCCATTTTTACACATACAGGATATAGAACTAGACCTTCGATAGTGAAAGATGCTATAGTAAATATAAAGAGGGATGTGAATGACACAATACGGCTGGAATGGACAGTGGCAGGAAGTAGTCTATACACGAGGGCTCCTCAGTCTTAGAGAACTAAGATAGACTAGTTGTTCCGACTGGGTCTACTACGTCTTCTCAATTCTTGATAATAAGAATATTATGGCACATGACTGCATATATGCAAGAAAGATGGCCAGCCTGACAGATCTACTAGTATACCATAAGAGGATAACACATAGATGACAGCAAACAACGCTTAGTGTATTTGGCAAAGAGCTTGAATGTTATATATTGGTGGACTGCTTGACATCGGCAGAGATATGGCTAGGCTGGTGCATGACATGCTCTAGTAGAGTCATATATCTTCATGGACAGACTCTGTTGGTACACTCTAAGACCATGGCCAAAGTATCGCAGCATAGGGTATATATAAGGCCCAAAGGGTCCCCGAAAAGGTATATAATTCTTTGTTAGTCGCTTGCAGTTAGTAACTTATTAAGGAATTGTGAACTATCCATTCGTATAGAATAAGTTAAAAACCCCCTATAATGCTTTCCTATTATCTTGGTTTTTACAGAGCCTTGCAGACAGTTCTTGGCCTTACTTGATAAAAAGTATGGCCCAGTGAATCCAACATTTCCAACTTGGCTACCCAGAACCACTCTCAGTTTAAATTAAGCACCCAGGTATGATAGACTTGGGGGAAAACTAAATCTATTAAGCTCTAATAGTATTCTCACTTAAGTATGCATTCTCAATTAGATCAATCAATATATAATATTTCGTGTTTAGAAGTTGTTGTTGAACCCTCCAATACTGGATTTCAATATCTAGTTGCCTTCGGAACCTATTACATCTTCTAGTAATGAAGAAAGGATCTTATTAATAATATAATTATCATGTACAAAAAATGTTGTTATATTATTTTGTGATAAGTCATCCCTGACACTCTCCGTATATGATAAACATATTTAAGCCAAGCCTAAGGCAGGTACTCCTACAATCTGCTACCCTTCAAATAGCCTCATATGTATTACTAAAAAACAATAGTACATTTTGTTAGATTGTATTATATTCTTTGTCAACTGTCTACAAATAATTGTACATTTTCAAAACTGAGTGAAAGCAATTGCATGGAATAATGAGTGTAGCCTGTAGGATCATAGATCAAAATGGTATAACTAGACCAAAGAGTTAAAGTAAAAGTCAGGTTACTTCAATATTATAATAACTGAATTGTAGAGATAAAACCCAGGATTATCAAGCAAGAGCAACCTGAGATTCAGTTCTTCACAACAGGATAGTTGGTTGTCTGAAAAGACTGTTATTCAAAGTTATTTCTGTAGAATTATATGAGCCAAGAACTGGTATGCCTACTCGCATCATTTAGAGAACCTTCTGCACTATTGGCTATCAATAACTGGCAGTAGTACATTTACCTCCGGTAGCCAGCATATCCCTTGGAAATAAGAGTATACCTATCTGATTGGCTTTCTGCAATATAGAGAGTCATAAGGTCTATAAAGGGGAATACATTTCCACTGGTCAACTGGTTAGTGGTTTACTGTCAATGAAGCATGGGACATATTTTCTATATTTATACTAAGTAGCTTATTGGTACTTTTGGTCTTTTGCAAATGTGGCAGTCATTCTAGTCTCCTTCCTGTATTTGCAACTTTACTTGTGACTTTGCTACTCCTGTAGTATATTGTACTACATTCTTACCTTAATAGGCACTATCCATAGCCAAGAGTTTATTTTCAACCTCAGCCAGGGTAGGCTATTGGGCTCTCAGCACCTCAAATAAAGTCTCTTGCAAATGGAATGACCATGTTAGGCACAAAAGACTCCCAAGAGGATTACATGACTTTTCAGAGGAACTCCATAAATCTGAACCTCTACAGGCAATTACCCACCTGCAGCCCCGGCGTTCGCCCTGCGAGTCGACACTCGCACCTTGTGCAGTTGCTCGTTTACTAAGAAAAACGAGAAATTGGAACATATCTTGTAACCCCATATACATCGTCACCGTCACGAGGACCGGATGCTCTCCGCAGTATGTATGAGAGGGCCTCTCTGGCTACCTGGGGGAAGTTGAACAAAGCGATTACGTCAAGAACTCGCAGACTTATACCCGGATGAAGTTGCTAGAGCCCGGGTAGTCCAAGATTGGTATGAATGGGCGATTGAAGTTGGCTACTCCGATACACACCAAGAGTACGCTGACGCCCCCGTGATGCCTATAAGGTCAATGAACCTATCGGAACAAGTTGATAAGAAGATGTAGAGAAGACTAGTGGGTATTTGTCCGATTGTGAACACTAGTCATCCTGAAAGCCAGCTGCAAAGCCAGATAAGACCACAGGGGGCAGATTTGGCCAACAACCAATCTGGCCTATTGGAGTTCTGAGAAGTTATTGGTACGTCCAAACTGGGCAGCCAAAACTTAACGGCCGAAAGAAGGTTTACAACTCAGACTAAGGGGGATCACACCCTCAGAGAAGTCGGTAGCTCTGATCATACCATTAGCTGTGTGGGGGAAGATGAAGTTTCTGGGTCAAGGCGGGTTTGCTCTCGGATCAAGAGACGAAAGTTTGGAAGAAAATATCTGTTTATATGTAAACCAGTTGTACTCTGTGAACACTCAGACGCGGGATATAAATATCGAAGTGCCTCCGGAGCTTTAGCCATCATCATGCTACGGAGATAAGATCTCATCAATATTATAAGTTTTTACTCCTAAGGTCTTTACCTACGAGCCTTCCTAGACAATCTCTGTTTACGAAGAAAGATTTAAGCCTAGTTCCATTCGCTTGTCCTTAGAATCGACTACCCTTAACAGACCTACTGGTTCAAGTTTGTGAAATATTAGTGTTTTTAACTTGACAAATAGCCATTTATCTAACTTGATAATAGTTCCTCTGCACAACTTCCACACGTCCTAGATGAATATTAGATAAGTAGTATAAGCCTGGAATACCAATTTATCAATAGTTACAACCTGCCCTACTAGGCCATGGCCTAACTCCGGATATGTCCTGCTGATAGAATTTCACCCATGGAGCATGGTGCTTTAATCTGTTTTTAATGATCATCTCTAAGACTCATTTCTTCATTAGCCTTTCATCAACTCTCACACTTCTCCAGCAGTCACAATGGCCAATAGCCATTGCCGTCATATATCAGGTGTGTATTTTAAAAGCTCTAAATCATTGCTCTATGATTAAGGCTGTATTTCTCATTTCACGTAACGTTGATTGAGGGTAACTTGACAATCAGAATTTGCTATGCAATTCATAACATAGGGTACCATAGCA
Source organism: Tuber calosporum (assembly GCA_003316355.1). Taxonomy (NCBI): domain Eukaryota; kingdom Fungi; phylum Ascomycota; class Pezizomycetes; order Pezizales; family Tuberaceae; genus Tuber; species Tuber calosporum. Next base: position 21,410 of record QFET01000912.1, on the reverse strand, counting down.
CATTTATGTCACAAATGTCTTCCAAAGTTTCCTGCAATCACCTTTTGCGATACCAAACAGAACTTGTTAACTAACTCCTTGTTTGCACTACATCCAATAACTATAATAGTAATAGTTAGATAAGCATAGTACGCGCAAGAGCTATTGTAGTTGTTATCCAGTTTCATAGGGGACATTAATTTCCCGGGCAGAACAGTGACATTGACTTACTCTGGGAGTAGGTTCTCTATTATAATAGTAGAACCATACCTCCCACCGGTTCCTGGTTACTATGCCCTACTTGATGAACATATAGAACTGGGGCTTTGTATTATCCTGTCTAACTACGTTACCTACCCTAGTCGTTATTAGCCTTGTGCTTCCATGCTATGTGACCTTACCCCACCTTGCTACCCTTGTAACATCCAAGTATTTCTATTGGTATATATATGGGATATGTTACTAGACTTTCGAGTCTAAAGGAAGTCCTGCCACTGGTATATAGCGGTGGGAGGTGACTATATTGACTACAACCCACACCGGCAATAAGTAGGTTTGTATCCAGAACTACTCAGCCTCTGTGTAAGATGATAGAGTAATTTTTCCAGGAGGATCTATTATGTATTCTACATTCTTAATAATCCAAATCCATCTCCACATGGTTGCATATATGCAAGATAGACAGCCATCCAAACTGATCACCTAGTCTTCCTTGTGATGTTCGCAAATGGGCGGGACCAACTTGAAGTTAGTTGATTTAGCAAAGAGATCGATAGCTATTTACGGTCGTAGTGCTTGATACCCACCAAGAAATATACAGTCCAGGGAATCATTTGATAAGGTGGAGTCCTATATCTTCTGGGTCAAACTATATCCGCAATTTTATTCACCCTGGTAGAAGTCTCTATGGATACCTCTTTTTATGGCCAACACAAGTACTTGGCAAAAGTGTATAAATAGTTAGCAATACACTGCAGTTAAGGCATCATCAAGTAACGGAAAAGAGCCCTTAAGATTATATTAAGTTATTAAGATATTCAACATTCAAGAAGTATTTTTCCTTTATCATATCTGTTAACGCGCTTTCCTCACAGTTTTCCGATTTTCTCGCCACGAACACTGCCTGGACAGTTCAACTGAACTGAATTGGCTACCCCCTAACATTATCTTAGTATTCTCCTGTCACCTATGCAATTCAATAATCTCTCATGCCTAGAGAATTCTACGAAGCTCAATGTTTTCATCAGTACCAACATTGTAGGCACTGCTGACCTCACAACTTGGAAAACATATTTCCTTTCTGCTGCGATGAATACGCACTTGACCTCAGAGCTGTTGCTCATCAACACCAGACGTGCTACAGCAAAAATATATAAACCATATCTATCATCAAGATAGGCAACGGATAACTGCTTTTTCAAAACTGATAGAATAATCCTCCTTACCTTCTTGGTTACAGATACTTACTGCTGAACTGGCGGAAATACCGCAATTTGATATAGTTGAACCATCCTGGTTCACTAAACTATTATTTAGAAATACCTCAAGGAGTCTAAGTGAGCTACCAGGGCTATGGCAGGAGATTTCACACATAATCCTAGTCCTTTGGGACTAGACCGGATGATCAAAGAAGTTAATACAGAATGTGCTCCTTCTCAATCTCTAATTCCATCCCGAAGCTGGACCAGCTCTCCTATTAGCATTTGGGTTGTTCACCATCAAGTGTTCACAAACGTGCCAAGCTGAGAAAGAAACATCAATACACTAGATAACTTTCAACAAAATATTTTCTATGAATTATGCCAGCAAGAAGAATACCTGCAACAATGTGCAGATGTGAATCATATTGCGATATTAGAACAATCACGGAAGGCCAGCCAGGGTTTTAAAATAGGAGAAATCAAGAAGTAGTGTATAGCAATTACGATCTTAGTACTATGACTAGAGGCCAGGCAGGGTTTTACAACCCTAGTCTGCTTGCAGTTCCGTATGGACAGAGGTGAAGTAATCAATGATGCTGAGATACAGGTAGGTGGTTGTGTTTTAGAATAATAGAGTGGAGACACAGATTGGGAGCAGGGAAGGTTACATACTGTAACGATCCCTAGATCAGTTGGTATAGCTTACCGAACCTCAGCCTCGCCAGTGGTCCTACTAGGACGTGGACAGGAACGGTACCAGACACCTGCAAAGTGACATAGCAACCATAAGTACCTTTCATGAAGACAGGGTACTTAGGTACCTAGTTAGATAGGGTAACCCAACAAGGCCGGGTAACCTTGGTGCACACTTAGGTAGGGTAACCCTGCTAGACAGGGTAACCCGGAGGTACAGTCAGGTAGGGTAACCCTGTTGAGTAGGGTAACCCGGAAGCATGGTTAGACAAGGTAACCCTTTAGATAGGGTAACCCATCCCCTCAGTTAGGCAGGCTAACCACTTAGGCAGGGTAACCAGTAGCCCTAGGAAAACATGGTAAGCAGTGTAGAGGCGGCCAGGTGTGCTACATTCGTGTAACCAGGTGTTTCTAGCTTGTGGAATCATGTGTAACAAATAGGTCAGTTACACAGAACCTTCTGGTGAAACAAAGGGGCGTTACACAGACTTCCGCAGCGATTTGCACCATGATAGGGCCCAGTTACCCTACCTTGGGGATCGCGGGTGAAATCGTGGACCTCAAGTTACCCTCCCCTAATGTTACGCAAAACGCGAAATATTACTACAAGTACCCCAGGGTGGTTGGCCTGATTTTGGCGCGTCCAACACCCCCTAGCGGCTCCCACATTCGCCCCTTGCGACGGGTGGGAAAGGGTGACAGTTGGTAAAAGCCTAACAAAACTGAGAAATCGAAGGTGGCAGCGTAACCCCGTATACGTCACTGCCCTCCTTCCCACCAGTTGCTGTCCGCAGGATATATCTAGGGGTGGGCGACGGCCGACCCGGGCAAGTTGTTAGTATTGACATCAGGTGTCCTTCCGAGCGTACTCTAGGTGCCTATAATCCCTATGAGAGGTATGGGGGTCCCACGGAATAGCAATCTGAGAGTCCGGGATAAACAGAAGATTGTCCGGATAAAACTCTACTACTTTAACAACGATAGCCCAGGCGCTATACCATTGCTGAGGGACGTTACATGACTCTAAGAGGCATTCAGTCTTATCACGGCTAAGGTGATCCCTTAACGGTTGGCTATAGTTAGCGCCTATTTAGCCAAATCAGTATAGACACTTACCGGGGGAGCTACGTAGTCACAATAAAAGCTGCCAATAGGCCAAGTAGACACAGTTGACTGCAGTGCTTGCATAGACGGAAAAGCGATAGGGCTACTGAGTCTCATAACTAGGTTTGGGTTCAAATTCGGATTCTCAGTAGGCCATTGACAAGACGGCGATTGGGAAGGTTTTTCTCTCGTGCAGGCATAATCAAAATGCATTGCAGAAAACCTTTATGATTGAACGGACTCCACTTATCCGAGAGATCCACAGGGCCTGAAGTTAATTCCGGAAGGGCCATGTGTCTGATGATCCCTGAGTGGAGAAGGGAGCTCTCTTAATGGTCGGAGTAGGGCTGGGTGTCGTTGGCTTCATAATTCTACTTTAGTAAACGCGAACAACACTCTACTCTGATAACCAACTATCCTCTCTAGAAGACTTGAATTGAGTGAAGCTCTGGCTTAACGATATTAAGGTTTATCATTTGATTCAATTATTTTATCTTTACGTTCTGTGAACTTTGTGTTGAGTCTTATGGTGCGGTCGCAACCTTAGGATCCATCTTCCTGTAGGGTTCCCCCGTTACAGTATATCGTTAAGTTCTACCCTTAACTCTCTCCTGAAAATTGTTGCTCCACTTGACCCCTTTCTGACATTTACGAGTACTGTATCTTTGTCAGGAACAAGTAGTCCAGGATGAAAAATATTGTGTCTGAAATGTCTCTTACGCGTTCACAACGGACTTCCGTCCCTCCCACACCGGGTCCCCTCTTGGACTACGACGTTATCGCAGACCTAGGGGGCCTGTGTTGGGAGGTGGTTACAAAGTTGATTGAAGCGGCACCCATTGAGGTGCCTGAGGAATGACAGACCATGGTGGTCCCCCATCCTAGGGCACTCTTAGAATCTATCACCCACAATCCCTCCGTGATGGTACCTGAGGCGGTCCCTGAAGTGGTTACTTTTCAATGTTTTACCCATGAAGTCTTTGAGAATTACATCCTGCATGAAGTAGGCTGTAGGTTCGTGGAAGCACTGTCCCAAATCGAATGCTTTGTGGAGGCAAAGGAGACCTATTTTCAAGAGAAAGTGGTCAACATGGCCACCGACTGGGTAAGGAAGGTCCAAGATCCCTATTGCGAGCAGGTCATGACAGTACAAGCGCTAAAGCGTCGCCTAAAGGCCCTCGAGTGGGCTGTGAGTCAAGGAATTAGCATTGATTCCGAAAATGATGTGATTATGGAGCAAACTCCTACGCTTTCCCTTGTCCGTACAGGACCGATGAGTTATGCCTCGCACTTTGCGGAAGCCATAGCAAATGTCACAGGGCATGAGCATTTAACGCCAGATTCCAGGGAAGCTTTGGGACTTGGCCTCACTCCAGGCACATCGCAGGTATCACCTTTTGCCATCGCAGTTAAAGCCCGCCTAGCCAGCCGATCTCCGAGCCATTCTGGCTCAGGCACGGTGCAGAGGTCTTCACGCCACGCAGGCGTAACAAAGGACAAGAGACCCGCAAAACCTAAAACTACGAGCGCTGTTGCAGCCCTTCTGGCTTTGCCATCAACGCCAACTATAGTTTTAGAAGCTGAGCGACCATATGCGGTGGCAGAGGCAACTCCATTGCCAGCCACACCACAAAGTCCGGCAATGCTTGTCCTCCCGACAGCACCGTCGGCTCCAGCCAAATCCACGTGCAGCACCCGGAGGACTGGGTTTCCAGGGGTAGAAGCGCAGTCGGCTACGGCTTATTGTTCTCCTACTTGTAGGATCGTGTGAAGACCTGCTAGGAATATCGCATTTCATCATACCCCGCCATGTACGAAAGGGACCGGTGAACCGATTATGCAAAATCCATAAGGTCGGAAGTTGAAAAAGACCTATTGTCATTTCTGTGGTTCAGAAGACCATACGGATGTTGGAGCTTGTCCCCGCTTCCAACAGTTAGTTCAGAGGGGAGTGGATAAGGTCCTTGCTGCTAAATGTCCTCCATCCCCCGCACCTCCCATAAGACTGTTTTCCCCTCCGGAAGCTTCTCTCCCCGAAGCCAGTCACGAAAGCTCGGAGGACCGCTTTGGCGGATATGAGGAACTATTGAGACCCCGCGGTGGAAACACTGGTGGAGATGGTGGTTGCAAACCACCGGGTGGTGGAAACGTAGGCGAAGCAGGAGACTCGGGTGATTCCGACTCCTCGAGCAGTAGCGACGAATCCTCCTCCTCCCTTCCCGATCTCAGCAGATTTCTGGGCCGACGCAAGTCACGCTGGAATGAGGCTAAGAAGGGACGGTATGATGAGCGGTGTCAAGCCTTTGCGGACTTTCTTCGAAAGTCCAACAAGAAATCCCACACTCGGCAGAAGAAGCCTGAGAAGTTGGGGATCAAGGGGTTCAATGGAGACCCACTCGACACACAGCGATTCATCCAGGATGCGGTGATTAGGTTTGACTACTATCAACACTGTAAGCTGTCTGATATGGATAAAGTCAGCCTGATCATCGCGCTTCTTGAAGGGGCAGCAAAGAAATGGTACCACAGCATCCATGTGCACATTAGCCCGGATGCCGCTCAAGGGGCAGGAGTGACCTTGAACCCAAGCAATGAGTTGCGCACTTGGGGAGGCTTGCGAAAACGCCTGGAGTCCTGTTTCAGCGGTCAGTCCGATCGGGATCCTGCTTTTCGTCAGTGGAATGGTTTGGCTATGAAGCCAGGGAAGGTGGACCAATTTGTCGATGAACTCATTCGCTTAGCCAATGAGTTGCATTATGATGCGGTAGTAGTGAAGGACAAGACCCGCATTGTCATGACCGCTGAATTGTAAAATGCTAGGGGACTGAAAACTCCTTAGCCGCAAGCCTACATCGATTACCTAAACCTGCATTGCAATACCGGCCATCGGCTGGAAGACGTTGCATCCTTTAAAAGAACGGTTGTTAAGGAAAAGCCAACCACCCACGAACGAGGAGATGACTGGTCCGCGGTCGCAAAGCGACAACTAAAGAAGGAGCGAGGCCCTGGGAACCGAGATCCCCGGCCTCAAGCGAGCACGGCCAGCCACTTCCTGGTTTAGAAATCAGACTATGAAATCAAACATCGGAATATTCCGACTACTCTGATTGACAAACGCCGTCGTTTAAAGCAATCTTCGCGGTGTGGAACCGAGAGTCACTTTTAGAAACAGTGTACTGCTCCCGAACCCCTAGTGTAATATATCAAACCCTGCCGCAAGCGGTCTGCTTCTGAGGCTGAGTACGGTATCCAAACACCGTCGCATTGAGGCTCCACCCCCTGTTGTCAAAAGGGTTACCGAGGTCCGCGGCTCCCCTCCGATTTTGGAGGTTGATACTGATGGAAGTAATTACCTAAGCCCGTTTAGGCAGTGTCTGAGAAACCAGAAAGCTGACTACCACTCTTTGCATTAAGGCGCGGAGGAAATAAGGTAGAAGGAAAGGGAAATTGGACTAGGTGAGTCCCCTCCCCTTACAAAAGAACAAGGCTGATCCGCCACTGTCAGGACAGGGTGGGATTAAGGGTTTTCTTTTGTTAAGGTTTTGGGAGGGTTTATTTCTTATTTCCTTTTTGGCTGCTTTCCTTGGGAAAGACTGATAGAGATGGTCTTGTTTCATTAGTTTTGTTTCACTTATGTATATCAATCAGGCAGGACTTGATTAAGCAATGGAACTTATTTGCAAGTTTACCTGAGGAGGGTTAAATACCCGAAATCTCGCAGGCATGATAGTAAACACCCACACTTTATTATATACGAGACACACATTATGACGCTTAAGCGAACAAAACCTGTTAGAGAAGAAAGACCCGCTGACTGGTCGAGGCTTTTGAGCCCGCCGCCCCACACTAAGTCAATACACGTGAAACTCTGCTTGAACTGGAATTTCAAGAAGCATAGAATTAGTAAGGAAGCCTTACTTCTGTTAGACTGTGGCGCTACGGGTGCCATGCTAAGTAGCACATGGGTTAAAGAAGCCCATTACCATGTATCAGTCGGAAACATCCGACACCAATCTCTGCCGCAAGTGGCAACCAGATTCCAGGGTCCGTGGAACATTACACCACGACGGTGAGAATGAAGATAGGCGACCATGTGAATGATATAAGGTTCGAACTTGCGGATAGGCCGGACACCAAGGTAGACAACTATCTTCAGACGTCGTGGTTGAAGGACCACAATCCCGTTATTGACTGGGTAACTGGTATCATGAAGTGGCGTTCAGAATACTGTAAGACAAACTGTCTTGTCGCTAAGCGACGAATGGACTTCATCACCAGTGAAGAACTCCTAGCCGAGGATAGTAGTCAGGTGTACCTTTTGGGTATGGCAATATATACTGGAGAAGATGGCAAGGACATTAGCGTCAGCCTACTTCCAGAATATAGGGATTATGCAGATATTTTCAGTCAAGAAAATATAACTTCCCTTCCCCGGCATGGAGAGTTTGATCACAGGATTGAACTCGAGCCGGAGGCCAAACCGCCATCGGGGCACATATACCCCCTCTCTAAGCAAGAATTAGATGTACTATATGACTACATCCGGGAAATGGAGGAACAAGGGAAGATCCGGCGTTCAACGTCATCCGCCGGAGCCCCTATCCTCTTTGTGCTGAAGCCAGATGGAACGCTTCCGTTATGTATCGACTATCGAGGACTTAATAAGATAACTATTAAGAACAAGTATCCTTTGCCTTTGATGAATGGGCTACGATATAGGCTCAGGAAAGCATCTGTGTTCACTAAGCTGGACCTGAAAAATGGCTATTATCTCATCCGGATGGCACCGGGTGAAGAATGGAAAACCGCCTTTAAGAGTCGTGATGGCCTGTACGAGTATACGGTAATGCCGTTTGGGCTATGCAACGCACCATCTACCCTCCAGAGTATGATCAATAGCGTGTTCAGGGATATGCTTGATGCAGGAGTTATCGCCTATATGGATGACATCTTGTAATACTCAGACACGATCAAAGAACATGTTTCGTTAGTTCGTCAGGTAATGGAGAGACTGCGCAAGGCAGGTCTTTGCGTTAGCATAACGAATTCCACCTTCCACCAAAGGGAAGTGTAATTCCAAGGATATAAGATATCTGAGCATGGGATATCTATGACGACTCGTAAGGTAGAGGAGATTAAGGCTTGGAAGACTCCTCAGAACGTAACTGACGTTCAATGCTTCATAAGCTTTGCGAACTTCTATCGTCGATTCATCAACGGGTTTAGTAAAGTGGTAAAACCTCTGACGGATCTGAATAAGAAGCACGTAAAGTGGGACTGGTCGCCCGCTTGTGAGCGGTCATTTGAACATCTAAAAGAGTTGTTCACCACTGGTCCCATTCTGACACACTTTGATGGCACTTGTCCCACTAAGTTGGAGACTGACGCCCGTGATTTCACATTGGGTGCTGTGCTATCCCAATTATGTGATGAGCAGATATGGCACCCAGTGGCCTAAAACAGTAGGAAGTTCCTGCCTGCTGAGGTGAACTACGATGTTCACGATAAAGAGAGGACGGCGATCGTTGCAGCATTGAAGGAATGGGATCATCAATTGCGCTCGGTCGAGGACCAGATTGTGGTATATACAGACCACAAGAATCTGGAGTACTTTAATAGTACCAAGGTCCTAAATCAAAGGCAACACCGCTGGGCGGAATACCTACTGCCGTATAACTTCAGGGTGGTATACCGAGAAGGCCGGCTAAATGAGAAGGCAGATGCGTTATAGCGGCGTAGGGACTACCGCCCAGAATGGGGGAGTGATCCTCTACCACAAATATTTTTTCGGCCTTGGCAGTGGCACATACAGCAGGAACGAGACCTCATGCGCCCAAAGATGCTACTTACTTGTCAAGGGTTTCGCCTGCAGTCTGGATTTCTGACAGCCTTGCGTGCTGCTGCGAAACTAGATCAGGCATACCTGGTAGTACTGAAGGCAGTGGTTAACAAAAGTAATACTGTGGATGCCCATTTCGAAGTGGAAAAGGACTTGCTCACCTACAAGTATCAGTGGTATATTCCGAAAGACGAGGGGCTTAAGCGAACAATCATGGAAGCAGAACATGATTCACGCATCGCTGGACAATTTGGAACATACAAGACAATACCATGAGTTAAGGCAAACTTCTACTGGCCGAGAATGGAGCAAAACATTACTGAATATGTTCGGAACTATGATGTATGCCAAAGACGCAAAATGATCCGGCATAAGAAGTTTGGCTTACTTGAGCCTATTGAAGTTCCGATGAGACCATGGAATGCTATATCCATGGACTTCATTGTGGAATTACCAAACTCAGAGGGATAAACAAAGATTTGGGTCATAGTGGATAGATTCTCCAAGATGGTTCACTTTATCCCTTTAGCAACTGAGGTGCCAATAAAGGAACTTGCTATCACATTTCTGAAGGAGATTTGGCGATTGCATAGGATCACAGAATCAATTATTTCTGATCGCGATACCCGTTTCACATCCAAGTTTTGGACGAGGCTCATGGATCTACAACAAGTCAAACTCTTTGTATCTACGGCCTTCCATCCGGAAACAGATGGGCAAACTGAGAGGGTTAATCAGACCTTGGAACAGTATCTAAGAAGTTACTGGCCGTACAAGCAAGACGATTGAGCTGCACTGCTACCCTTAGCAGAGCATGAATACAATACATCAGTATCCGAGTGGTCGAAGGTGTCACCCTTCGAGGCGAACTACGGGTTTGTGCCACGGACCAATTTACCGCGGCCGTGTCTGAACATCAAAGTATACACTCGAACAGTGAACTTGACGTCAAGCATTGGGAGGGTACATGGCCAGACAATCGAGAGACACTACAAAGGGCCCAGGAACGACAGCGGAAATGGCATGACCAGAAGCGTCTTCCATCACCGGAGTATGTCACCCTGGAGGATGTAGTCCAAGGAAGAGCTAAGAAGGCAGACCGTGTTATGTTGGACCGACTTAACATTCGCACAAAGCGACCTATGGAGATACTAGACTACAAGAGATTTGGACCTTTTGTTTAAGAGGAGAATAGGGACACGGGCTTATGAGGTACAGCTGCCTGCAAGGTAGACAATCCATCCGGTCTTCAATGTGGGATTTCTGGAACCTTACCGTGAGGATCTGGTAGGCAGACCTGGTAAAGCCATGCCAGAACCCGACATCGTTGATTCGGAGCCCAGCTATATAGTAAGAGCCATAGTAGATAGCTGGTGGTATGGAAGTATGAAAGCAAAATTCCCACAGCGACTTGTACAATACTTGGTGTCGTGAGAAGGGTATGGCAGTGAAGAAAATTCATGGGAACCGTTTGAGATGTTGGAAGGAACCGCAGGCGATGCTTGCTGTGTTTTCATGACCGGTATCCTGCTAAGCCAAGGGATCACCATGTATAAAAAGTACCTGCTATGGGGATAATTGGGAAAAAATCAGCCCACACAAGAAAACTAGGTCTGAGGACAGACTTATGGAAGAGGGGAGTAGTGTAACGACCCCTAGATCAGTTTGTATAGCTTACCGAACCTCAGCCCAGCCAGTGGCGCTAGTAGGACGTGGACAGGAACGGTACCAGACACCTGCAAAGTGACATAGCAACCATAAGTACCTTTCATGAAGAAAGGGTGCTTAGGTACCCAGTTAGATTGGGTAAGCCAGCAAGGTCGGGTAAGCTTGGTGCACACTTAGGTAGGGTAAACCCGCTAGACAGGGTAACCCGGAGGTACAGTCAGGCAGGGTAACCCTCTTGAGTAGGGTAACCTGGAAGCATGGTTAGGTAGGGTAACCGTTTAGATAGGGTAACCCACCTCCTCAGTTAGGCAGGGTAACCACTTAGGCTGGGTAACAGGAAGCCATAGGAAAACATGGTAAGCAGTGTAGACGCCGCCGGGTGTGCTACATTCGTGTAACCAGGTGTTTCTAGCTTGTAGAATTGCGTGTGACAAATAGGTCACTTACACTGAACCTTCTGGTGACACAAAGGGGCATTACATAAACTTCCTCAGCGATTTGCACCATGATATGGCCCAGTTACCCTACCTTGGCGATCGCGGGTGAAATCGTGGACCTCAAGTTACCCTCCCCTAATGTTACGCAAAACGCGAAATCTTACTACAAGTACCCCAGGGTGGTTGGCCTGATTTTGGTGCGTCCAACACCCCCTAGCGGCTCCCACGTTCACCCCTTGCGACAGGTGGGAATAGGTGACAGTTGGTAAAAGCCTAACAAAGCTGAGAAATCGAAGGTGGCAGAGTTGCCCCGTATACGTCACTGCCCACCATCCGACCAGATGCTGTCGACAGGATATATATAGGGGTGGGCGACGGCCGACCCGGGCAAGTTGTTAGTATTGAAATCAGATATCCTTCCGAGGGTACTCTAGGTGCCTATAATCCCTGAGAGGTATGGGGGTCCCCCTGAATAGCTATCTGAGAGTCGGGGATAAATGGAAGTTTGTCCGGTTAAAACTCTACTACTTAAACCACGATAGCCCAGGCGCTATACCATTACTGAGGGAGGTTACAGAACTGTAAGAGGCCTTCAGTCTTATCACGGCTAAGGTGATCCCTGAACGGTTGGCTATAGGTAGCGCCTATTTAGCCAACTCGGTACACTCACTTACCGGGGGACCTACGCAGTCACAATAAAACCTGCCGATAGGCCAAGTAGACATAGTTGACTGCAGTGTTTGCATAAACGGAAAAAGCCATAGTGCTACTGAGTCTCATACTTAGGTTTGGGTCCAAAGTCGGATTGTCATTTGGCCTTTGACCAGACGGCGATCGGAAAGGTTTTTCTCTCCTTCAGGCATAATCAAACTGCATTGCAGAAAACCTTTATCATTGAACGGACTCAACTTATCCGAGCGATCCACAGGCCCTGAAGTTAATTCCGGATGGGGCATGTGTCAGATGATCCCTGAGTGGATAAGGGAGCTCTCTTAACGGTCGGAGTAGGGATAGGTGTCGTGGGCTTAATAATTCTACTTAAGTAAACGCGAACGACACTCTACTCTGATAACCAACTATCCTCTCGAGAAGACTTGAATTGAGTGAAGCTCTGGCTTAACAATATTAAGTTTTATCATTTGATTCAATTATTTTATCTTTACCTTCTGTGAACTTTGCGTTGAGTCTTTTGGTGCGGTCGCAACCTTTATATCCATCTTCCTATAGGGTGCCCCCGTTACACGTACCGAGGTTCAGAAAAGGTTCTGACGCCAACACTCAGGACAGCAGCAACAGGCTCATGTCTCTGAAACAAGGGACCGAATCCTGAAAAAGCTACTAATGGAACTTAATTCTATGTTGATTTGAAAGGAACAGGAAACGACCAGAAGGATGAATGAGTAAACCAAAATTGCGCCTCAACAGCAACCAGAAAAGAGACCTGATATCAAGGCCTACCTAGACACTGTGGTACTTCAGTTGGCAGGGAAGACTCCTGCACCAATACAGCATCGACCTATGGATGATGTCCCAAGACCCTACAACCGAAGGCAATCAACAGTACCCATAGAAGCTACTATTTCTACAAAGGAATCTTTGTCACCTCCTCGCAAGGATAAAGGAAAAGTAGTGAACCATGGAAGAAATAATCTACAACCGCCACCATCACCAGGGGACCTTGGAGATACCTTTGACCCAGACAGTGATGACAGGTCCGATCGTGATGGAGAGAATGGAGGGGGCAGAAAGTGCGGCAGTGCAGAATGCGCTACCTGTTGAACATCTGTTTGCACAAAGGACGTACCTGGAAACAGGTTAACTATAGCTTTCTTAGAACGTATTGGTTGACCAAAGCGACTAGCTAAGCTAATAGGGGAACTAACTTATTATTTTGAAGGATATGACAACCAACATGTTCGAAATTGGTTGACCGCCTATGAAGACTATTTCAATCGCAATCCTACAAAGTGGGCAAATCATACTCAGTGAATGGTTTTACCCTTGGTGAAAACATAGGGGAACAAAGTGGCACCCTTATCAGAGAAATACAGGAAGGTGATAGGTGGATTAGGTGGCTATACTCAGGACATAGAGTAGTGCCCATGGGAACGCTTGCGACCAGATTTTAGGAAACGATATATCGTGATTGGAGAAGAACGCTGTACCCTAAAAGAAATGACCAACGTAGTTTATATGGGAAAAATAGACACTTATCTTCTACTCCTCGAAATCCTCAAATCAAAGGTAGCCTAACTGGAACTAGTTGTTGGGTACGAGTGGAATGTAAACTTACAGAGGAAATTCTGCAATGGTTATCGCATTTGAAATTCATCTCCAATGAGAAATGGATTTAAACCATACGGGAAGATGGTTGACAGCAGGAGGAATTCCTAAAAGGGGCAAATTATCCAAACGTGAACCTTGGACAAATTCATCTCCTTTGAAAAGTAAACCTGATGATGCCACTATAGGTGTCTATACTAAGAGAGGCTCTGGTAGACACATGGAGAGAAAATGTAAAAGGATTAAGGCAAACCCAACAGAAAACAAAGTGGCAAACCAGAACAATGATAAGCATACAGACTAGAAGTAGGCTCATGACAGATACCTATAACAGGTTGTTTTTAAGCGAAAAGAAGGAAAAGGTTGAACTCAATGTGGACTTAGCAACCATCCATGGAGAAAATGCGGAAAGGATATGGTGGTTGCACAAAGCTTCACTAAACCAACACCTAAGGTCAGACCGAACTTCTTGCTCAAACCAGAAATGGCACTTTGAAACCAAAGGTTTTCATATACATAGTGAACCTGCATCTTGGTCAGGGGAATTATCAGACACTGAAATGTCCTGAGGGCACAAATGGCAATGGCGCCTTGGGTAGAAGGGTACTATGAAACTAGTGAGCAGAATCGGAAAATGGGATCTGCTTAAGGTGGGGCGAAGAATGAATTCAACTCTGTGGAGAAATTTGGGAAAACGTCAGAGGGGCTGGACTGCACGACCTTAGAGAAGAGCCCACCCAGCCAAAGCAAGACTCTACCAACTAAGCTAGCAATGGACAACCTAGGAGAAGGTATTTTGCGACAACATTGATAGCGCAAATGGCCAATCAACACCTACCCTTGTGGGACAAGATATTCCTATTTCTGAAATTGTTTCCATTTTCAGAATTTGTCACACTTTTTGGAAATAAAATTGTATTTCCAAACATATTACTACTTTAGGCAATATTCTTACTAGGAAGTGGGAAAAGTATAATTTTTTGATATTAAATTATTATGGCGTTTTACGGGTTTCTGCACTATTGACAGGGATCCTAAGTATTTGAGAGCCCTTCGGCAGGGGGTAAAGCATGCAGGTAGTGGGCTGCACAGAATTATAAAATATAGACTAATTGATTAATTCGTCTGAGGAGACCTCTATGGTCGAAACAATGCTGACATTGTCATGTACACCTAAGCTAAACACCAGAATGTGTCCTATCCGAGGAGGAACTGACATAATACACTCGCAGATGCGATAAAGCTCAAATATGAGGAACCCCAATACTACAAATGACCAGAGGGGACTGCACAGATCTATGTTTACGGGAAATAATATCGCAGATGAGTCCTATGAGACTCAGGATCTAATATTTTTGTCATCCACAAAATTTGATCTGAGAATTGAATATACCTTACGAATCTTGCAAAGATCCTGCACTCATTTAGGGTTTTACTGAAGACAAATTCTCTACTTGAGGCATAATCTTCTTCCCCTTTGCCTGGAAATTGGAAAAATTAATAATTTATGGAAAGTTGTTTACAAGATCGCACCTATAGGAAACTTCGGAATAATGATCCAATTCAGACAGTGGAATAATGGGCATCCCATTAAGGGAATTGATAACGCGGAAGGCAGGATCTTTGAGGATCCACGATGTCAACTTCATCTCTTACCAGGGGATGGAGGTATCTCAAACAAGTAGGATGAGGGTGTTCTAGAAGAGTCAGAGGGGGTGGTTGTTGGACCAGTAGCAATGGTGGATGATAAGGACGATATAATACTCGATACTCTACCGGCAAAGTACCACAATCACCACGACCTTTTTCGCCCCTGAACAGCATCGCAACTACCACATCATCAAACCTTCAACCTTTCTATTGACTTCATACTGCATACTCAACCACCCTGAGACCTATATATCCTCACTTAGAATTGCAGTTGAGAGCACTGCTAACATTTCTTAACGATATGTTAAAATAAGGGAAAGTTTGCCGCAGGAAATCACCGGCAGGAGCTCCCAACCTGTTTGTACCAAAGCCAGACGGACAGCTAAGGTTGGTAGTGGACTACCTATGGCTGAACAAAGTCACTATCTATAACAAATATCCACTACCTCTCATGACACAACTACGTTACCATGTTGGAGGAGCCACCATTTTTACCAAGCTGGAACTAAAGGCCGGTTATTACCTGATCTATACAAGATGTAGTGACTAGTGGAAGTCTTGAGGTATATTTTGGCAGTTAATGGGGTTAATATAAGTAACCATAAAGTGGAATCCATCAATGCCTGACACCCATCTACCTTAGTAAAAGAAATTCAAATATTTATGGTCTTCGCCAACTTTTAGCGCAGATTCATCGAGAATTTCTTCAAACTCTATGGACCAATTACAGATTTGCTTAAGGGAAACCCATTGGATGTTTCTTAAGGAGAAAAACAATAATTGGTGTTTGTGCAACTCAAATGGAGGTTCATCACAGCTCCAATAATGTGTCATTTGCATTAGATAGGGAGAGTGTTGTGGAAACGGATGCCGGTAATTACCCACTAGGATATATCCATTTTCAACTGTGGAACAAAAAGCTACATCCAGTCACTTTTCACTGCCGAAAGGTTCTCACCAGCCGAACGCAATTATGACATTCATGACAAAAAATTGGTAGCAGTATTGGTGCATTGCAAGAATGGCGATACTATCTTGCTATAACAGATGAACCTTTAACAATTTATACCGATCATCAAATCCTGCAATATTTCCCACCAACCAAGGTGTGTTCGGCAACTCAAACTTTTGGGCCCTGAAGCTCACTGAGTTTAAGATTAAAATCGTCTACCTATCCGGAACCAGAGGAGGCAAACTGGATGCGTCGAGCAGGCCGCTGTAGTTCCACCCTAAGGAGCGACCTGACAATGCCAAGCAGGATATGCTTTACTCTCACCACTTTGAAAACCTCTAGGATAACAGAAATTTAGTGGTCTCAGTTCTATGGGTAAAGAATACTCGAAACATCTTCGAGTAGGTTTGCCCCCTAGGGAAAAACGAATACAATATGGGTTAAATGACTTCAACCAGAAGCAAGATTCCCAACTCCTGGTTCCAGGGTAGCCACTGGTCATGACTTTTCATTACGGAAGAAAAGACCATTCCTGCGAAATGGCAAGTGCTTATAGGAACAGGATTGCTTATCGTAGTAGTAATTAGAACATATGCACGCATTGCACTACGTAGTGGATAGGCAGTCAAGTATAATATTTCTAATGAGGCCAGAGTATCGGATTCGGACTATAGAGGAGTGGTTATGATCCTCCTAGTCTACACTACGGATAATGTTTTTTGGGTACATATAGGAGACCGCATACCACGATTAATCAATGAAAAAATTGATGAGAAGAAACTTATTGAAGTTAAGGAGTTGGATGATAGTAAACCTGCAAGCGAAGGCTATGGCTGTTCTGACAATCGGTTAGAAAAATCAAAACCACAATTATGCTTCCTAAATTCTGACTCAAAGGACGAATATCTAGACTCAACCGACATTACCTTGTACCCCTTTTGCATTAAGGGACAAACTCTATTGTCCAATGCAATAATTGCAAAGTGTGCATAGAACAAATTTGATATAAAATTATTGGAAACAGTAATAGAAATGGCAAACGAGGATCCTGATTGGCTAAGCAGAAACAAGGAGCTAGAACATCTATATAATGATGGCAAAAAATATCTAAACTATAGACCATAATGAAAGGAATGCTCCTCTACAAAAAACTGCCTATATGTTCCGCAAAATGAAACTCAGCAGAAAGATATTGCAAAAGGCTGTCATAACTTTAAGATTGCAGAACATTTCAGTCTGGAAAAGACTAAGGAAATAATCACTAGAGAATTAACTGCAAATAAATCACCTACTGGATAAACAACTATGTACGATCCTGTACTAAGTACTAAAAGGTAAAGGCACCAAGACATGAACGCTTTGGGCTGTTATAACCACTACAGGTCTCATTTGCTGTTTGGGCATCTACCTCACTGGATTTTATCACACAACCTTCAAAATCTGCAGAATTCAGCCAGATTATAGTTTTAGTCCGCAGTTTACCAAAATGGCATACTTTATCAGCTTTGAAGAAAACACAACTGCAAAGGATATTGCTGTGGCATTCATCAAAGAGGTTTGGTAACTTCATGGATTACCTACAGAAATCATCTCCAACATGGACTCGAAGTTTGCAGGAGAATTCTAGAAATTATTGTGCAAAACATTAAATATCAAATCAATAATGTCTAGGGCATACCACCCTCAAACTGATAGACAAACCGCTAGAGTCAACCAAGTGAGGGGGGGCTACCTGTGAATATGGTCAACTAAGATCAGGATGGTTGGTACCATCTACAGCAGTTAGTCGAGTATGCATATAACAACTTGGTAACAAGCGAACATGAAACAACTCCCTTTTTTGCAAACTATAGTCACTATCCACAAACAGACTGGATGAAGGAGTAAGATGCTCAGAATCCGGGAGGCAGTATGTATGCTGGGTGGATGAAAGCGATAGATGAAAAGGCAACGGAATCACTGGAGAAGACTTGTGAATGGATTAACCAGTAGTATGTCAGCCAAGCGCGAAGCCAACCAGACATCCAAATTGGTGACTTAGTTATGCCAAACGCGAAGAATATCCACACCAAGCGACTATCTAGGAAGTTAGCACTAAACCTATATGGCCCCTTCCAAACCCTCGTGGAACCTGGAGACCTTGCCTACAAATTGGAAATATCAGAGCGATGGAAAATCCATCCATATATTCCATGTATCGCAACTCGAGCTTTACCAAAAATCATTTCGTCTGCCGAGAACAACCACCCTTGGCACCGCAGGAAGTAGAAGTAACCTTGAATGGGAGGTAGAGAAAATTATTAAGAGAGAAATAATCTCTTATAAGCGAAGATTTAGATAACGTTCACAAATGATCGTAGAACTTACATAGTTTGTATAGTGGAAAGGATGTCCCCAAGATGAAAACACCTGGGAACTAGCGGAGCATTTATAGCCTGCACAGGAATTGGTAGATGATTTTCATAAGGAAAATCCGGAAATTCCCCACTTGAGCTAAGTAGTATCTACGGAGTGGTTTTTCCTGGTTTGGCTAAGTTATCGCAGAAGGGTTTTCAACCCTAACTAAAAGAATACTAATTGGAAGAATTGCTTCGAGGCAAAGCTTGGAAAGGGGGAGCTAATGTTACATATATGGAATATAGTACTAGACTTTCGAGTTTAAAAGATGTGATAGTATATAGCTCTGGGAGGTTACTATATTGACTACATCCCACACTGGCAAGAAGTATGATTGTATCCAGAACAACTCTGCCTCGGTGAAAAATGATAGAGTAATTTATCCAGGAGCATCTATTATGTATTCTATATTCTTGATAATCTGAATGCATCTGCACATGAGTGCATATATGCAAGAAAGACGGCCATGCAGACTCATCTGCCGGTGTTCCTTGTGATGTTTGCCAATGGGCGGTATCAACCTGAACTTAGTTCATTTGGCAAAGACATCGCAAGCTATCTACTAGTGGAGTGCTTGACACCCTAAGAGGAATTGGCATTCTGGGGGATCACCTGCTGAGGTGGGGTCATACATCTTCAAGTTCAAACTCTGTTCGCACTTTCAATGATCCTTGCACAAGTCTCTCTGGAGACTTCTTTATATGGCCTACACAAGTACCGGGAAAAAGTGTATACATAATTGGCAATCCACACAAGTTAAGGCATCATCAAGCAACGGAGATGCGACCTTATCAATATATCAGGTTATTAAGATTTTCAACCTAAAGAACCATTTATTCCTTTATCATACCTTTTACTAAGCTTTCCTGACAGTTCTCTGATTTTCTCGATATGAACACCACCTAGACAATTCAACAGTACTGAATTGGATACCCTGTAACAGCTATATTCCCTAGTCATATCATTTTCACTGACCTCTTGTACTATTCCTCCTCAGGCCCTCCTGGTCTAATACATCTAATTTCACCATCATCCCCCGTCACTTGATCTCTTGACGTGATCGCGCAAGCCCCATTTGCGCCATAGCTAAGCCTAATTCCAGATACAGGATTTCACGAGTTTTTACTGTAAACTGCCATTTCGCTGTCAAGTGGCATGTCTGGTTGCCACCATAATGCGATCATCAGGTTGCTATAATGAGGTCAAAATGACGGGGCCCTAAATGTTGGTCAACCAATATTTTCCCGCCTCCCATCAACTGCCCATCAACTAAATTCTATAGTTATCGCAAGAGCAAATCATCTCGACCGCATTATGGGTTGTCGGGGTTTTTTTTGATACACCTTCTCGGGTAATCGGCCCAAGCACTCTGATGCCACAATGGCCTCTTGTATTGCTTTAGCGATTACTTGACGATCTTGTTGTAAAACCTCACGGTTCGGCGATTTCAACAATTTTACTCAAATAGGCATCTCCTATCACCAATCCGGATATTTTGCTAGTTCCTGGGGGATGTGAGGGTGTGTGGGTGTAGGAACAAGGATGTCTGGGCCTCATGCAGGTATTATTGAAACCGGATACCATTTGCCCGCTTTCCCTACCCGCCTCTTTGCGATCGGAGGAATATAGTACCAAGATGGGGAAGTAATGCCGCTCCATCCCGCCCTATACGAACCCCCTGCTACGCATAACACACCTAACTAGAATCGGGTTTGCATTTATAGGGTAATAGGGTAACATACCCTTGGTCTTTTATTCACAACCTTACCTCGAGCCGATTCTCAGTTCATGACGTCCTACTGTTCCTCGAGATTTTGCTCCCTCTTCAGCATTGCCTCCTCTGGCTTTGACAAAATGTGCATTGCGGGGAGCTGCGCTGAGGGCCCAGAGGGCAGTACCTCTACGTCTGCCGCTATAAGGCCTCTGGTACTCTCCATATCCTTCTTGGGGGTTCTGATAGCCACCTATTTCCTCCAGCGGAAACGACGACAACCGCAGCTCCCTCCGGGCCCCCGCGGGGTTCCTATCTTCGGCAACCTCTTCCAGATTGCGTCTGAATACCAGTGGCGCCAACAGCAGGAATGGACGCAAAAGTACGGCCCAATATTCAAGATGCGATTAGGGGCGCACACGGTCATTGTCCTGGGGACAAACCGGGCTGCGCGTGATCTTCTGGATAAGCGGTCCAAGATATATTCTGACAGGCCAAAATTTATAGTTGCTTCTAAACATATTTCCCGCGGTAGGCCACTCCACGCTCCCATGATGGCTTATTTGAGTGTCGTTACCATATGCCGGATTTATTACGCCTACTAAACAAGATAGCAGGATACCGAATAATCTTTATGCGCGGAGAGATGTGGAACAGCCACCACCGGCTTCAAGCAGTAGTGCTATCCCCGCGCATGTCCCAAAAGTACAGACCGGTCCAAGACCTTGAAAGCAAGCAGCTCATCCATGCCATCCTAAAAATGCCTGACGACGCTTTCCGGCAATTCCACCGTTACTCCGCGTCAATTTTTTTCTCCCTGGGATATGGTAAGCGTATGGCTACCGGACATGAGAAGGCAGTCCAATCAGTAGACACCATCATGCGAAATCTGGCGGTGGCTAGCGCCATGGGGAGATGGTGGGTGGATATATTCCCCATTCTCGATCACTTGCCGGGGTACTTTGCCGAGTGGAAGAGGGTGTCAGCTAAGCTCTATGAGCGTGAGTCCGAATTTCACATCATGAACCTGAACGAGGCGCGGGAGCGAAAGGGATGGAATATAGCGAAGATGTATACGGATTCGCCACTTTCGCAAGGGATGTCGGATTTGGAGATTGCATATGACGGCACGTGTTCCTACCTCCCTTCCGAGGGATGAGTTAATACAAGATTAGTAGGAGGGGAGAATAGAAGCTAACTCTGAGCAGTGGGAACCCTATATGAAGCCGCCAGCGACACCACCACCATCGCCCTTGAAGTCTTCTTACTGGCAATG
>QFET01000911.1:0-25761 GCA_003316355.1 Tuber calosporum | reverse complement strand
CCTCCTCTAACCCCCCACTTGTCATACATGGTTTTGACCCATCTCGTTTTCAGTTCTCTGACGCTCTTGCTGTCGGCTCCCACCAGGTGGTTGTTGGCAGGGCTGGTGGGAGGAAAGGCAAGGGCAAGGCTGCCGCAGCTAGTGCTGGCCCTTCTGCTGCCCAAGTGGCTCAGGCCACCACGTCTCCTTCCCCCCCTAAAGTTGAAACACCCTCTCCCCTCCCCGCCTCCTCACGTCAGTTCTATGCTCCCCGCACTTCACCAGGGTTTAGGTCTGATGTGCTTGCTCTTGCTGGTTTACTGCCTGACCTCGCTGCCTCTGTTCTTCCAGAGGCCAACTGCTCCCTTCCCCACTCCTTTACTGTTACTGTTAATGACCGCGGCACTGTTTCTCTCCTTGGCCGTGACCTCTCAGTCCCTGCCCTTTCCTATGCTCTCTACTTTGATGCTCTTTCCCTGAACCTGAACCAATCCTTCCCAGTTAGAGAAAACCCCTGCCTTTCCTTCCGCCCTGCTCCCAATGCCACACAGGTAGCCATCCACTCGGTCCCCTTGGTCTACCTCCCTGATAACGATCAATACCTCTTCGCTAGCCTCTCCACTTCTATTAGAAACTCGACTAGGGTTTCAATCCTCTCAGCTCGCTTTCTCAACCCGGACAAGGATACCAGGTTGGCCAAGTTCTCAACATCACTCATTGTTACAGCTGACCCCACGGACCTGGAACGCTTGGTCCCTTCCATTCCCCTCTTCTCCCAGAACCGCAGGTCTGATAGGGCCTTTTCCTCCAATACCTTCACCGAATACTTCAACTGCTGGATGTTCGGCCATGTCGGCCCCTGGTGCAAAGTTGATCACCCTGTCTGCCCCCTGTACTTCCTCCACCACACCAGAGCCGAGCACCGCTTGTACCAACTGTGGTGGTGACCGCTCCACCAGGTATCGTGACTGTCCTGACTGCCCTTCTCCTCCCCCGCGTCCTGCCCCCACTGCTGTGTCCCGCTTGGGTTCACCTCCTCCACCTGACGCTATGGACCTTGCCAGGGATGATGGTTCCCCCTCTGGGCCACCTCTGCACCCAGCCTCCAGCACCTCTATCCTCTCAGCCACCCCCTCTCTTGCACCCCCCTTTGACCCAGAAACCCCTAGGCCTGGTAGGTCTTCTAGGAACCTCCTGTCCAGCCTTTAGCTAGATCTCCCTCCTCCTTCTCGCACCTCTTCCCCGCCAAGGCGTGCCCCCTCAAAGCAGGGTGGCCTCCCCCCCTTGTAGGCCCCCTCCCCTACTCCTTCCTCACATCATGGGTCGGGCTCTACCCTCTAATGTCTCGCGCCCACTCTTCCTCCCCCACCCCTCCACTTCATTCACTTCTTTCCTTTGTCCTACACAACAGCCTTGGGAGCTGGGATGTGTTTCTTTCCTTGTTTAATTCCTTTGCGGGTTTATCGCTCCCTCCTTCTGTTGTTTGTTTACAGGATCCCCCTGTCTACAGGGGCTGCCTTCCTACCTTCCATGGGTTTTCTTCCTTTCACCCGCCAGCTTTGTCTTCTGGTTCCCCTAGAGTGGCTTTTTATGTTTCTGTTCCTTTGCTCAAGTCCTGTATTATCCTTCCTGTGTTTTGTGGTAGGCGGGACGTCATGGGATTGGATTTTGTCCTGTGCACAACTGCCTTTGGGTTTTCTTTTCCTCGTTTTCGTATCTTGAATTCTTATAGTACTTGATTTTCTCCCTCTTCTCCTCGTCGCACTGTTCCTCCCTCTGTTGTATTTCCCTCGGTTGATTTTCCTGTTTTAACACTTGGAGATCTCAATATTCACCTTCCTGGTGCAAACCCCCTGCGGGACTTCTCTCATCAGGAGCTTGCAGCCTCATCCCCGTATGCTGACAGGGCCTCTGCCTTGGGTTTTTCACTCTTAAATACTCCTGGTGTTTTCACTCGTTTCCCTTTGGGTTGCTCTTCCTGCCTTAGCGTTATCGACCTTGCATTTGTTTCCCCTGCTCTTGCCCCTTATTTTCAACTATGGGATACTCCCCTTCCCTCTACCGGTTCTGACCATGTTCCGATCTCCATTACCTTCGCTCACCCTTCGGCAGCCACTCCAGCTCCGGCCCCTAACTGGGCTTTGACAGAGTGGCCCACACTGGAGGAGGAGCTTAAGGTGTTTTCTGTCCCTGAGGCCCCTTCCCTCCCGACGGCCTCCTCCCTAAGTACTTGGTTCGACCGTCACTCTACCCGCCTCACCTCTCTCCTTAGAGAGCACACCCCCGTGTCTCGCCCCTCCCTCCACGCTAAACCCTGGTAGTCTACTCTACTCTCTACCCTGCAACGGGAGTTCCACCCTGCTTCACATATGGCTAGACGCCCTGACTGCCTGCCTGGTGCGCAAGACGCTGCCCGCCTCCCCAAGCGTGGGTACTTTAAGGCAATTAAGGCTGCTAAGAGGGCCCACTGGTCTGACCTCCTCCTGTCAGCAACTCCCTGCAATATTTGGACCACTAGACGGCTGGCCCTTGGCCGCCCCACCCCTTGTTTTCCCTCCCTCCCAGGGGCCGATACCCCTGAGGGTATGAACCAGGCTCTCCTTGACCACTTCTTCCCTCCTCGCCCTTCTATTTCCCTCCCCTCCATTCTGCGCCCATACGGTGACAGCCCCCCCCTAACAACTGAGGAAGTCGTTTCCAATCTGGCTCACTCATCCTCCTCCTCCGCCCCCGGCCCAGAGACGATCCCGTATTCTGTCTGGAAGTAGGTACACTCTGTCAACCCTTTGATTCTCACCCATCTCCTCGGCCCGCTCCTGCAGTTCGGCTTCCACCCTCTTTCTCTAAAAAGGGCAAATGGGGTTATCCTTGATAAGGCTGGCAAAGACTCTTATGATTAACCTTCTTCCTTTCGCATTATTGTTCTTCTTCAGACCCTGTCCAAGATCTTGGAAACTGTTGTCGCCTCCCGCCTGGAGCCCATCGCCCGCGCCATTGGGCTCCTGAGTCCTAATCAGTGTGGCTCTCTTCCTGGTCTTTCCTCTTTTGACGTCTGTGCTTCTTTAGTTCACACTGTCCGCTCCTTTCAATGTCCGCGCCTCAAGGTCTCCACCCTCTTCCTCGATATTAAGGGTGGCTTTGACAATGTCGACTCCTCTGTTTTAGCCGAGTCCCTCAAGAGAAAGGGGGTCAATCACTACCTTGTGGCCTGGGTCAGGTCCTTCCTCACTGGTCGTACCTGCTCTTTATTGTTTCAAGGTTCTCCAAGGACCTTTTCTCCTGTTTCTGTCGGCACCCCTCAGGGGTCCCCTGTGTCTCCTTAGTTGTTGGTAATTTAAGTTTCTTCATTGCATTTTTCGGTTCCTAGGGGGCTTATTCATTCCTATGATGATGATTTTGCCATCACCATGGCATCTTCTTCTTATCGGGACAATGTTCGGTCCCTACAGCTCATTTACACCCGTCTGAAGCGTAGGGCCTCCATCCGTCGTTTGTCCTTCTCGGTCCCCAAGACTGAGCTCATGCATTGGAGGACTCCTCTTCAACGTGGGGCTTTTGATTTTTCTCCTATCGCTATTGATTCGCTTTTGTTCTCCCCGCAGTCCCAGGTCCGTTGGCTGGGCTACTGGTTTACCCCTTCTCTCTCCACTCACACTCATTTTTCCCGACGCCTCTCACTTGCCCAGGGTGCTTTTTCCACTATTCAGCGGCTGTCACCCCCAGGGTCTGGCCTCTCCCCCCATTTGTGCCACAGGCTAGCCGTCTCCCTTCTGTTACCTATTCTCCTTTATGGTGCAGACCTTCTGGTGCCCTCCCGCTCATTTTTGGATCGTATGGAGGTTTTTTGGCGTTCTGTTCTGCGATGGGTCACCAACTGTTTCCGATCCACTCGCACCCCGATCCTCGCGGCAGAGGCCTTCCTCCCCCCAGTCGCCTCCTTGTTTAGGCACCGTCGCCGATTGGCTGCCCTCCGGCTGGTGTCCTTCCCGCCCTCTGCCAGTCCTGCTGCAGCTCGCCTTCCACCTGACTTTCCTTCGCTGCTACGATTCCTTGCACCAGATTCATTCCGCCACCTATATAGGCGTCTTCCTGCCAAATATATGCCCGTGAGTTGGCGAACGTCCCCCCCTTCACCCCCGGTATGCACACACCTTCCAATTGATGCTCTGGCTCATCTGGCACTACCGCTCTTGGGCTCGTTGTCATTTGCCCCCTTGATTAGGACTGATCTAGTATCCTTTCCCCCCCCTCTGCCGCCTGCAACAGCTATGACATCAGCCTACCGTGTTCTGCGCCGGAAGGCCCATGATCTCCTTATGGATGACTGGCTCAGGACCGCTCCTCCTCCTGAATATTATGGTTTACCCAGGCGCCTGTCGCCTCAACTCTTCCTGGGCCTTGGAAAGTTCATTGCCGGGGGCGTGCATCAGATTCGCTCACACAAGAGCTACCTTGCGGCCCACCGCTCCTGATTCTCCGTTGGCCTTCCCACTCTCTGCCCCCAATGTGGGGAGGAGGATGAGACTTTCAGCGATGCCATCCTTCGCTGTCCCTCAACGGCCCTTGAACGGTCACGCCACCTCCTAGGTGTCACCGATATTAGCCCTGAGGCCCCTCCCTGGTCTTCGCTCCCGCTCCTCCTTGCCCTCGGTCGCTTTATCCGCGAGATGGGTACCGCCTTCCCCCCCCTTATGGCTGTCCCTGGACGCCGCTCCCCCTCCCCAATGATGTTCCCCTCTTCCCCTGCCTCCTCCGTGGCACCTCTCCTTCATTCTTCCTCTCCGCCTCGGCCGCTTTAGCTTAAATATTCATTGGCTTGGGTCTGCCTGTGTGTTTGTGGTTGTGTTTCCTTTTGTGTTACAAGTTGGCCCTCGGGTCATGGTTTATTTCATTTACTTTTTGATTGACTGTATGTAGTTACGTGTCTTATGCAAGGCATTACTAGGAGCTTTAGGGGTGTTCTTTCCTTTGTTTGTTCGTTTTGGCTTTAAGGTTTTCTTAATGCCATATCTCACGAAGCATGCGAGTTCTTGTACCTTAACAAGCAATACATGATATAAAAAAAAAAAAAAAACGAAAAAAAAACAAAAGACACAGATAGCTAACTCTTCACGCAACCACCTAAGTTACTTCCTATGTTATACTTTTACTATTAGTTCAATTGATACTTTATTCTTATTACGACAATCCGTTTGTATCACCGACCGAAAGGTGATTTGAGGAACGTATCGCTAAGGAACAGTCGCAAGGGCTAGGAGTGAGAGGACTCTGCATGGCCAAGGCAACGTAATTCTACAAGACCTCACGAGTGGTAAGAACAGTGGTACGTATCGTTACCTGTTGCAGTTGAAGGAGATAGTGTACCTTTTCGGCAGACTAGGGATAGGTTTGTAACATTTGGTTGCCTCTTTTGGGACACTTAACGAATAAAAGACGGATTCACCGACAGATACAGAAGTACCAGACTTCAACAATCCACAGACTTTCTTAGGACTACAAGTAGAACTTGGACAAGCCTCAAGCGAGATATCGCGAGAAGGATCCCCAAGACCTTCCAGCCCGGTCACTGCGGACGCAAGATCAAGATCAGGGTCAGTAAGCTCCAGAGCATCCCCAATATACAGAATGTCGGGGGTAGCAGAAACAGCGGATACGATCACTCTCACCAGAGAACAACTCCAAGAATTGATCAGAACGGTTCAGGATAATCGACAGGAACAGACTGTGGGGAGGCCAAAAATAAAAACTGCGGATACATTTACAGGAGACCGTACCAAACTGCGAGCATGGCTAGTCCAACTTGCAATGTACTACACAGCACTAGGATGGGGAGAAAATGAAGACGGATTAAAAGTGAACTTCACCAAATCCCTACTGAGGGAATCAGCAGGCAAATGGATTACTCCATATATGGAAGAAAAGACCGTAGCCACATGGAATAACTGGGGAGAATTTCAAGCCACTCTACGCAGCCAATTCGGCGACGTGGATGCTAGGGAATTGGCAAGAAATAAAATCGAGAAAATCAAGCAAGGGAGCCGGAATGTGACTGATTTCTGGACCGAGTTATGACTATTGGCAACAGAGGCAGAATACGACGAAGCAACCGTGGGAAGGGCTTTCCTAAGAGGCTTAAACGAAGGAATTCAGAACGCATGGGCCATGAGGGCCCAATACTTCACGACGTCTGGGGAAATGGCGGTATGGGCCATTAATCAGGTAAACCGCTTCGACGTTATCAAACATGTGCAAGGAAGGTCCAAGACCAAAACATACGATAACACCAGAAACTACGACGGCACCTTCAAGACCCAACGGCTACAGGAGTCTCGAGGAGATCCAATGGACCTAGATGCGACTAGGCGAAAACAAGCTCTTAACATATCAAAGACTGAATATTGGAAGAGAAGAAACAAGAATATGTGTATGGCATGTGTAAAGCCAGGACACATGATGAGAAACTGCACCAACCCAAAAGAGGAGAAAGAATACCCGGCGAGGACAGTCAGTAGGGTTCAGAACCCACGATGGAAACAAAGAACCGCAATCCGCGAAATGGATCTCGAAAGCGAAAAGAAGGAAGAGGAAAAAGACGACGGTCCCCAGTATGCGATGGTCTGATGAACAAGGGGAAAAAGAAATCCAGCGAGATATGAAACTTCTATGTGGCACTAAACAACACGGAATCACTGGAATACGAAAACAACCATGTCATGGTAAAAATGCGACTACATGGCAGAGACAAGATTAACAGCATCAACGGAATGATTGACTCTGGAGCGACTGAGGACTTGATTGACAAGGAGGTATGCGAAAAGTACAGCATGCTTATGGTGACAGCCAGACAACAACGAGAGATTTACCTGGCGGACGGCAAACTCTGCGCGCTGGATCCAGTTACTCATACAACGACAGTACCTATGGACATCGGTTGCCATAGGCCAATGATTACCTTCCAAGTGGCAAATTTTCAAAACCATGAAGCAGTTCTTGGAATGACATGGTTAAGAGAACTTAGCCCTGCAATTGATTGGGGAAAGGGGACCATCACGTTTGATAGTGAGAGATGCACGACCTGGTGTTTAAAAGAGTCATTGAGGGTCTTTACAGTCCCAGAAGCGGAAGCCCAGAAGGAGAACATAGATATGAAGTTCTCAACGGTTCCGGCAAAAATGGAAAAACAGATTGTAGTTAAAAGGTTGATAAAAGAGGCAACGATGCCTACGAGAAGCTCACTGGGGGTGACAGGACACGACCTGTACACTAGCGAAAGAGCAACGATACGAGCCAAAGGGCAAGGGGCCATCTGAACCGGAATAGCCATGGGGTTACCACAGGGCACTTATGGGCGTATTGCACCACGAAGCGGCTTAGCAGTCAAGAACAGGCTTACAACCAATGCGGGTGTAATAGATGCGGATTATACAGGTGAACTGGAGGTAGTAATGGGGAACCTTGGGGACGAAGACTCCACAGTCAACTCCGGTGACAGGATAGCACAACTGATATGCGAAAGATATCTGGACGGGGAATGCATGGAATTCGAAGTACTTGCAAAGACTGAACGAGAAGACAAAGGATTTGGAAGTACGGACTCCAAAAGAGACCGGGACTGAAACGAATCGGAGAGTACCCAAGAAGAAACAAAAACGGACTAGAAACGAATAGAGATCTACGAGATCACGGCTCAAGCCTTTAGGAAGTTCTACAGAAGAGGAGAAATCACAAGTATTCTCTAGTGGAACCAGGAGGATGGCCAATGCGATTTGAAGGCAATGAATGTCAGGTCCGAGCTGGCTATTAAGGCCAAAAAGTACCAAGGGAAAGAACCCTTGGAATGGATGATACCAGAGGTATATCACCAATACCTGGATCTCTTTTAAGAGAAAGAAAAGACCACTTTACCGCCTTATAGAGAAGGAGTGGACCATGAGATTAACCTAGAATAAGGAAAGACAATCCCAAGCAAAGAGGTTATATCTACTAGGAGCGGCGGAACTGGAAGAATTGAGAAGCTATTTGAAACAGAATCTGGAAAGGGGATGGATACGAGACTCCTTCGCGGAATCAAGAGCACCCTTCCTTTTCGTCTAGAAGAAGGACGGAAAATTATGACTATGCATGGATTACCGAGGACTTAATGAAGTCACGAAAAAAGATTGGTACCCACTGCCACTCATCGGCGAAGCTTTAGATAGGCTAAATAGCGCCCGATACTTTACGAAGCTGGATATTAAAGATGCATAACACAATGTGCGGATCAAGAAAGGAGACGAATGGAAAACTACATTCGCGACACCATACGGAACTAACGAATACTTGGTAATGCCATTCAGCCTGCCTAATGCACCGTCAAAATTCCAGAGATGGATCAAGCAAACGTTACACCGATTCTTGGACATATGCTGCATAGTATATTTGGATAACGTACTGGTGTTCTCAGAAACAATGGAGCAGCACCAGAAAGACATGGGAAAAATCAAGGTAGCGATTGTAAAATCCGGAATGAGAATTAATCCAACTAAGTGTGAATTCCACAAGACAGAAGTGGAATACTTAGGATTTATTAAGGACCAGGAAGGAGTTCGGATGGATCCTATCAAGACGGCAGCCATATGGGAATTGGCAATTCTGAAGTACAAATCCGATATCCAAAGAGTCATGGGATTCTGCAACTTTTACTGAAGATTTATTGAGGCGTTTAGCATGACATCAAAACCCCTATTCAATCTGACAAAGAAAAATGCAAAATGGAATTGGGGTACAGCGGAAAGCGAGGCGTTCGATACTGTGAGACAAAAAATAACTTCAGCACCTGTACTCACCCATTACAATCCGGAAAGATCGATCATGATTGAAACAGATGCATCAAAGTATGTCTGTACGGGAATTTTATCGCAACAGTGCGAAAACGAGAAATGGCGACCCGTGGAATTCCGATCAAAGACAATGACAATGTGGAATGCAACTACGATATTCACGATAAAGAACTATTGGCTATAGTACAGGCACTCAAGGAATGGAGAAGATATGTGTTGGGAAGCCATTACAAGACAAGGATCCTCACAGACCATAAGAACTTGGTTCCTTTCACAACAACAAAAGATCTTAATGAACGACAGATCCGGTGGAGCGAGAAGTTAAGCCAATAGAATTTACGGATCGAATATCAGCCAGGAAAGTAAAGCGGCAAGCTGGACGCATTGACAAGGAGAAATCAAGATACGCCAGCTGAAGATGACGACCGGATCAAACTGAAACAAAGGATCCTATTACCACAAGAAAGATACTTCGAGGAGATAAGGATACAGGAAATGATACGATTAGCTTTCCCGGAGAAGAGATAAGAAATCTTAAGGAACAGAGTGAGAGGGACCCTCACATACAAGAGATAAGGAAAGCATTGGAACAAGGAACAAAAGAAATGAAGAAGGTAGCCCTGGGGCTATATCAATGGAAGGAGAACTGCATATGCTACCAGAACAAGATTTGGGTACCAGAAGAGGAAAGGATGAGGACAGAACTTATCAGAAAAAATCATGACATTTTACAAGCAGGACATGGAGGGACAGCGAAGACCATGGAACTCGTCAGCCGCAGTTATTACTGGCCTGGAATGCGAGAAACGATCAAGAGATATGTCAAGAACTGCGATATTTGTCAAAGGAGGAAATCATCCCGACATGCTCTGTATGGTCAACTACAATCAAATGAACCACCAGATAAGCCATGGAAGTCGATATCTATTGATTTTATCGCGGATTTACCAGAATCGGATGGCTACGAGGCTATCTTGGTAGTCATCGACAGACTGACAAAAATGAATTACTTTATTGCATGCCGAAAGGATATGACATCAAAACAATTCACGCAAACCTTTGCAAAAGAAATTTTTCGGTTACATTGATTGCCGCATGATATCATTACCGAGAGGAAAAAACTATTCCCCTCTGACCTATGGAAGGAGACGGCCCAGAGGTTGGGAATCGAAAGGAACCTAAGCACGGCTTACCACCTGCAAACGGATGGACAGACTGAGAGAACCAATGCCATCCTGGAACAACACCTGAAAGCATACGTCAACTATCAACTGGATAATAGGAACGAACTATTACCTTTTGCGAAATTTGCATAGTATAACGGACAACAAGAAACAATTAAGACAACACCCTCCTTTGCAAACTACGGACAACACCCGAAACATGACGCAAGTGGTAATCTTATACAGGATCGGAAGATACCGGCGAACCAAATGAACCAATGGCACGATACCATACACGAGGAAATGGTGGCCGCACAACTTTGACAGAAAGAAAATTACAATCAACACAGAAAACCCGATCCGAATTTGAAATCAGGAGATATGGTATAGTTCTTACCAAGAAATGTAAGGACCACAAGACCATGCAAGAAACTCAATTACAGAAAGATGGGGCCCTTCAAGATCTTGGCAATAGTGGGGAACAGTGCATATAAGCTGGACTTTCCCCCATCGATGAGATTTCACAACACCATCCACATCTTACTTCTCAAACCCTGACAAGACAAAAGATTCCAATCACAGATCCAGTTACCCCCACTACTAATCGAAATCAAAGGCGAAACAGAATACGAACTTGAAGAAATAGTCGATTCACGACTACATTACGGAAGACTCCAATATCGAGCGAAGTGGACAGGATATTCTCCTAATCATGATAAAGTTTGGTACCCAGCGGACAACTTCGAACACGCAGAAAATGCAATTAAACACTTCCACGAACGATACCCAGATAAACCAAGGCTGGGAAGAAATCAAACAACAAACAACGAACGACGGTTGGGGAGACCCAATGCGAGAAATCATGCCAACTAGCCTAGGCTATGCGATGGTAGAGGACCGGCAAAGGGCATCAGAACAGAACGCGATGAGCTGGACGGCATGCTATAACGAGTATTGCAACGTCCATAGAGGAGACAAGGAAGGGGCCAGTTACTGGCCAAAACAACAACATGCAGAAACAAGATAGGAGAAGTGCTACCGAAATAATTGTCGAGCCCACCGGGATGCAAAGATCTGGGTGGGATACTACCCAAAAGCGTGAGGTAAAAGAGAAGAACTGAGCAGGAAGGATGATCAGCGCACGGAAGCCAGGAGGGGAAGGTTGAAGAGGGGCGAGGAAATCCGAAACGGTGATACAGAAAGCCAACACACGCAGTCAGATATTGAATACCTTCAAAGAAAAATTTCAGGTTTGGAAATACAACTGGATGAAGCCAAAGGAACAATCAGACTCCAAGAGGAGACCCTCGAAGCGCAACAAACCACCATTGCGCACCAAAAATGAACTATCCTGGTGGCAGACCTGTTATTGGAGATGGTCAGGAAACAGTTACACACAAAGGAACAAAATTTACGGAAATTCCGTCGCGACGCAAGAAGATTTGGGAACCAAGTAATGAAACTTGGTGAATAGCTTGATGGGACTCAAGCTGAGGGGAAAGAGGAGCTATTGTCACAAATCGTGACTTGGCAATATAGAATATTTCATATGACTCACGATTAGTAAGATCATTTATGATTATGATGTTTGATTTGATTTATGTTTATGGTTTCATAACTCACGCTTGTAAGGTCATATGATGTTATGACTTTCGCACCTGACTACAAGTATGAGTCAGGGGTTTCACGCATGTGACGCGATTAGTGCACCTGACCTTTTATGGAAATTGGATTTTATGGGGATTGTATACTATGACTCAAATTGTGAGTCATAGGATGTTTGTTATACTATGACTCACACGGCAGTCATAGTAAAGAGGTGACTCATAGTAAAGTCAGCAGGGTTAGGGTTGTGGGAAGAGCGGCTATATAAGCAGGGTCACAGACACAGATAGCTAGCATCCTTGATAAGCCCAGCAATGACTATTATGATTCGCCTTCTTCTTTTAGCCTTATTGTTATTCTTCAGACCCTTTCCAAGATCTTGGAAAGGGTCGTCGTCTCCCGCCTGGAGCCCATTGCCCGTGCCGTTGGGTTCCTGAGTCCTAACCAGTGTGGCTCACTTCCTGGTCTTTCCTCCTTTGACGCCTGTGCTTCTTTGGTTCACACTGTCCGCTCCTTTCAACGTCCGCGCCTCTAGGTCTCCACCCTCTTCCTTGATATTAAGGGTGGCTTTGACAATGTTGACTCATCTGTTTTGGCCGAGTCCCTCAAGAGAAAGGGGGTCAATCACTATCTAGTGGCCTGGGTCAGGTCTTTCCTTACTGGTCGCACTTGTTCCTTACTGTTTCAAGGTTCTCCAAGGATCATTTCCCCTGTTTCCGTGGACACCCCTCAGGGGTCGCCTGTGTCTCCTTTGTTGTTTGTTATTTATGTTTCTTCCTTGCATTTTTCGGTCCCTATGGGGCTTATTCTTTCCTATGTTGATGATTTTGCCATCACCGTGGCATCTCCTTCTTATTGGGGCAATGTTCGCTCCCAGCAGCTCATTTACTCCCGTCTGAAGTGTAGGGCCTCCATTCGTCGTGTGTCCTTCTCGGTCCCCAAGACTGAGTTGATACATTGGAGGACTCCACTTCAGTGGGGGGCAGTTGATTTCTCTCCAATCGCTATTGATTCGCTTTTGTTCTCCCCGCAGTCCCAAGTCCGTTGGATGGGTTACTGGTTTACTCTTTCTCTCTCCACTTACGCTCATTTTTCCCGACGCCTCTCTCTTGCCCAGGGTGCTTTTTCCACTATTCAGCGGCTGTCACCCCCAGGGTCTGGCCTCTCCCCCCATTTGTGCCACAGGCTGGCCGTCTCCCTTCTGTTACCAATCCTCCTCTATTGAGCAGACCTTCTGGTCCCCTCCCGCTCACACCTGGACCGAATGGAGGTTTTTTGGCGTTCTGTTCAGCGATGGGTCACTAACTGTTTCCGATCCACTCCCACCCCGATCCTCTCCGCAGAATCCTGCCTCCCCCCAGTCGCCTCTTTGGCCAGGCACTGTTGCCGCCTGGCCGCCCTCCGGCTGGTGTCCTTCACGCCCTCCGCCAGTCCTGCTGCAGCTCGCCTTCCTCCTGACTTTCCTTCGCTGCTACAGTTCCGTGCACCAGATTCATTCCGCCACCTGTGTAGGCGTCTGCCCGCCAACGTTATGCCCCTGGGCTGGCGGACGTCCCCCCCCTACACCCCCGGTACGCATACACCTCCCAATTGATGCTCTGGCTCATCTGGCACTGCCGCTCTTGGGCTCGTTGTCCTTTGCCCCCTTGATTAGGACGGACCTAGTATCCTTTCCCCCCCCCCCTACCGCCTACAACAGCTATGACCTCTGCCTACCGTGTTCTGCGCCGGAAGGCCCATGATCTTCTTATGTATGACGGGCTCAAGACCGCTCCTCCTCGCGATTATGATCGTTTCCCCAGGCGCCTGTCGCCTCACCCCTTCATGGGCCTTGGGAAGTTCATTGCCGGGCGTGTGCATCAGATGCGCTCACACAGAGCTACCTTGCGGCCCACCCCTCCTGGTTTTCCGTTGGCCTTCCCACCCTCTGCCCCCGTTGTGGGGAGGAGGATGAGACTTTCAGCCACGCCATCCTACGCTGTCCCTCAACGGCCTTAGAACGGTCACACCACCTCCTAGGTGTCACCGATATTAGCCCTGAGGCCCCTCTCTGGTCCTCGCTCCCGCTCCTTCTTGCTCTCGGTCGCTTTATCCGCGAGACGGGCACCGCCCTCCCCCCCCTTATGCATGCCCCTGGGCGCCGCTCCCCCTCTCCAATGATCTTCCCCTCTTCCCCTGCCTCCTCCGTGGCCCCTCTCCTTCATTCTTCCTCTCCACCTCGGCCGCTTTAGCTTATATTTACATTAGCTTGAGTCTGCCTGGGTGTTTGTGGTTGTGCTTCCTTTTGCGTTACAAGTTCGCCCTCGCGTCTTTGTTGGTTTCATTAACTTTTTGATTAACCATATGTGGTGATGTGTCTTATGCAAGGCATTACTAGCAGCTTTGGGGGTGTTCTTTCCTTTGTTCGTTCGTTTTGGATTTAAGGTTTTCTTTACGCCATATCTCACGATGCATGTGAGTTCTTGTACCTTAACAAGCAATACATGATATAAAAAAAAAAAAAAAAAAAAAAAAGCCACCGATAGCTATCTCTTCACGCAACCACCTAAGTTACTTCCTATGTTATACTTTTACTATTAGTTCAATTGATACTTTATTCTTATTACGACCATCCGTTTGTATCACCGACCGAAAGGTGATTTGCGGAACGTAATGCTAAGGAGCAGTCGCAAGGGCTAGGAGTGAGAGGACTCTACATTCCCAAGGCGACGTAAGGCTACGAGACCTGACGAGCGGTAAGAAAAGTGGTACGCATCGTTACCTGTTGCAGTTGAAGGAGATAGTGTGCCTTGTCCGGCAGACTAGGGATAGGTTTGTAACAGCACCCTAGACTTGAGGGTTCCCAGTTTCGATTCCGGTCACTATTGCTAGTGCCCCGAATACCCATTCGCCGTCGCTGTTGGTGCCATTAGGACATTTCTGTATCTGATAATTCCCATAACCGAGGTGCTGGTTCGCTCTGTACCTGGTTCACCCTAGGCTGTAATGCTCTTAGAGCGAGAGCAGCAGTCTGTGGTTTGGGCGATAATTTCGGTTGTTCCTTCATTGGTTGCTTAGCAAAAGCTCTTGCTACCACTATGTCCTTTCGACATTTTCGCCTAGTGTAGTTGTTGAGGCCACAGCGAGTGCAAGCCTTTCCTACCTTTCGCTTATCCACAATATCTTGAGGGATTCAATCATGAGCATTCTTCCAGTCCGTCTACTCATCCTTATTATTGAATCCTCCTTTCTTTTCCACTGGTTTTCCTTTAGCTGACTTCTATCAGGTAGGATTGTTTTTTTGTTTCTGGTTGGTGTATTCGTGTTTGGTGTTGAACCCTTTTGCTGTATCATCTCGTTTTCGCTTGGATGCTCCACTGTTTGAGGGCTCACCTTTGGATAGTTTCCGCCTTTCCAGAAATTCCTCCTCTTGTCTGCCAACTTCCTCTATGGTTTCCATCCATTCCTCATCCGAGGAAAACTTTAAATGAGATAACCGGTGAAGAATTTCTTCTGGAAGTTTGCTTTCCACCTGTATCCTCCAACTAATTCCTGTAAGACCGGCCTTGATGTAGAGATTTTCCAGAAGTAGAAGCTAGGTGTCGATTTTTCCCTTATAGACTACCTTAGTCATTTATTCGAGGG
Source organism: Tuber calosporum (assembly GCA_003316355.1). Taxonomy (NCBI): domain Eukaryota; kingdom Fungi; phylum Ascomycota; class Pezizomycetes; order Pezizales; family Tuberaceae; genus Tuber; species Tuber calosporum. Next base: position 10,571 of record QFET01000911.1, on the reverse strand, counting down.
CTTGTTGTTCCTCCTCGAAGCCAATATATCGCTTGGTAATTTGTTGTCGAAAGTGTTTCCACTTTGTTCCCCTTTGTTTTCCCCAAGGCAAAAACTATTCTGTGTGCATGATTTTCCCACTGTGTTGGATTGCGATCAAAGTAGTCTTTACAGGCTGTCAACCAGTTACAACATCTTGGTTGTCATTTCCTTTGAAGAAGTAGGGTTGTTCCGCTATTATCTTTGCTGGTAGAGAGAGTCCACCGATACGTTCTAAGAAAGCTATAGTTAACCTGTCCTCCCGTACATCATTTCTGGGAATAGATGGTAAACAGGGAGCGTGTTCCGGCTTGCCGCCCTTTCTACCCTGTCCATCCTCTGCATCACTATTGGACTCATCATTATCTGGGTCAGGGACATCACCAAGGTTATGTGGTGGTGGTGGCGGTGGTAGGTTAATTCCCCCACGGTAAACTCCTTTTCCTTTATCCTTCCTTGGAGTTGATGCTGATTCCTTTGTAGGAATAGTACCTTCTATTGGAACCATTGTGGTTCCTCGGTCAGATGGTCCTGGATCACTATCACTAGGTCCATGCTGTGTTGGTGCCGGTGTCTTTTCTTCTAATTGAAGTACCAGAGCATCCTGGTTGGCCTTCATACCTGTACTCTGTTCTCGTTGCTGTTGAGCAGCAATTTCTCGGTGCTCATTCATCCTTCTGGTCCATTCCTGTTCCTGTTGGTTCAACTTAGTATTGAGTTCCATTAGTACCTTTTCCAGGATTCGGTCCCTTGTTTCTGAGACTTGAGCCTGTTGCTGTTGTTGAGCCTGTTGGCGTCGGAACTCTTCCTGAACCTAGACACGTAACCTTTGCTGCTCCCTTTCTGTGTCGCCACTCTATTGTTCCAATACATGGCGACCTTCCTGTATCTCAGCATCATTGACAACTTCACCTCTGGCCATACGGCTCTGCAGCAATTCTAGCATTATAAAACCCTGCCTGGCCTCCTGTGATAGTGCTGAGATCGCTATGTGATTCTCATCGGCACTTTCTTTCAAGGATCGGTCCAGGTAGCGTAATGCATAGACAACATTTTGCTGGAAGTTATCTTGCGTATTGACTGGCTTCTTGGTTCGCTCGGCACGTTTCTGAACTCTTGATGGTGGATGATCCAAATGAATAATGGGAGAGCTAGTGCGGCTTCGGGACAGGATTAAGGATGCCGAAGGAGTAGATTCTGTGTCATCCTCTTTGATCATCCTGTCATGTCCCAAAGGACTAGGAATAGGTGTGTCATCATGTGCCATAGCCATGGCAGCTCGCTTAGACACTCAAATAATTCTTGTATAACAAAGTTTAAAATAGCCAGTCCTTTAGCCTCTTAGGCAAAACGATGTAACTGGGTGAGAAATTAGCTTGAATAGCGGGTTGTCCGTAAGGTCAGCAAAAAGTATCTTTTTAAAATAGGATATGGTGGATTATTGTTTGCATTTTGTAAAAGCAGGTATCCGCCGTCTATTTTGACGATAGATATGTTCTATATATTTTCGCTGTATGCGAGCAAGTTGTCGCAGTGCTACTGCTCGAAGGTCAAGGGCGTACTCTTCGCAGCAGATTGGAAATACATTGTCAAAGTTGCGAGGTCGGCAGTGCCCACAATGTTGGAACTGATGAAAACTTTGAGCGTTAAAGTATTCTCTAGGCATGAGAGAATGAGTGTTGCTTTGGTGACAGGAGAGTAACAATATAGTGTTACGGGGTAGCCAATTCGGTACGGTTGAATTGATTAGGCCGTGCTAGTATCGAGAAAATCGGAGAACTGGCAGGCAAGCTCGGTAAAAAGTATTGTTAAGATAAAAGGGTTCTCGAAGGCTTTATAACTTGTTAACTTGATATATTGTTAAGGTCTCTTCTCTATTGCTTGATGATCCCTTAACTACAGGGGACTGCTAACTATTTATACACTTTTCCCAGTACTTATATTGGCCATAAAAAAGAAGTATCCTTGGAAACTTGGTCCATGGTCTAAACAGTGCAAAAACCATTTGACCCTGAAGATGTATGACCCCACTACAGCAAATGATGCCCTGGTCTATCTATTTCTCTGAGGGTGTCAAGCACTCCAGCAGTAGATAGCCTTCGATCTCTTTGCCAAATGAACTAAGTTCAAATTGATGCCGCCCATTTGCGAACATCATACGGAATACCAGGTGATCAGTCTGGATGGCCGTCATTCCTTCATATATGCACTCATGTGCAGATGCATTCGGATTATCAAGAAGGCAGAATACGTAATAGATCCACTTGGATAAATTACTCTATCATCTTTCACCGAGCTTGAGTAGTTCTGGATACGATCCTACTTTTTGCCAGTGTGGGTTGTAGTCAATATAGTCACCTCCCGGCGCTATATACTATCACATCTTCAGACTCAAAAGTCTAGTACCATATCCCATATGTGTAACACCTGCGACCTTTTGTGGATTTCCTGCCACTTCAGAAGCAGGAAGTCACCCTTACCCTTCGCATGTCCTCCAACACCTCAGCCCCCAGGCCTGACCTGATCCCCTATGGCATAGATAGAGGATCAACAATATCAACCCCACCTTCATCACCTCCCTGCTAGGTCCTCTGCTGTCCTATAGTTTCCTCCCCCCCTTGCTCAAAAAATCCAATAGCATTGTCCTCTTCAAGTCCGGCAAGTCTGACTATAACTCCCCCTCCTTCTTCCAACTCCTTGTCCTCCTAGAAACTATCTCCAAGATTCTGGAAAGGATAATGGCAACACGCTTATCACGTATGGCCTGCACTGTGGGCCTTATCCACCCAAACTAATGTGGTTCGCTTCATGGAATCAGCACCTTTGACGCATGTGCTACCCTCACACATGTACTCCGCATACTTAAACGTGCAGGCCTCAAGACCTCTACCCTCTTCCTTCACCTCAAAGGAGGCTTTGATAATAATTCCTCAAGTTGCTTATCTTCCCTACTCCATACCAAAGGCGTATTTCTCTATATAGTGTCTTGGGTTCATTCATTTTGGATTGACCGCAAATGCCGCCTGATCTTTCAAGGCTCTCCTGATACTTTCTTGGCTGTTCAAGTGGGTGCCCCGCAAGGCTCCCCTATCTCACCTTGGTTATTATTAATTTATGTATCTTCCCTACACTTGTCTATCCCTAAGGGGATTATGTTTTCCTATGTTGATGATTTTAGTGTTACTGTTGGGTCTGAGTCATACTAGAGGAACAAACAGTTTCTTCAACTATACTATACCCGCCTTTGCAGGAAGGTCACTGCACTTGGACTGTCCTTCTCCGTTCCCAAAACCGAACTCATCCAATGGCGAACTCCAAGGGATCAATCTCCCACCTAACTGGCTCCTGCCTCTCTCGATGGGTGTCTCTTCCACCCTTCTTCCATAGTCCGATGGCTAAGATACTGGTTCTCACCCTCAATGGAAACCTCTACTCACTTCCTCAAGAGGCTGGCCCTTGCGCAAGGGACCTTTGGTCTCATAAGGCAACTCTCTCCTCTAGGCATCAGTATAGTTCCCTACCTAAACTGCCGCCTGACCATGGGCCTTCTCCTACCTCTCCCCTCTTATGGAGCTGACCTCCTCATCCCCAACGCTGCCATGATGGGGGAAATAGAAGTCTTTTGGAGCAAGGTCAAACTTTGGGTCACCAACTCCTTCTCATTGACTCCTGTGTCCATCCTACCATGTGAGGCTTGCCTCTCCCCTCTCAACTCACTCCCCCCCCATCGCCGCAGGATGGCTGCACTATTGCTTGCCTGCTCCCCTCCTGAGATCAACCTGGCTGCTTCAATTATTTCTATCTTTCTCCAACTTTATGGCAGGGGACTCCTCCCGCCCCCTCCTTCGCTGCCTTAGGGCCAACTATATCCCCCTCTGCTGGGACCAACGAAGGCCAATTCCCACCGTCTGCTCTCCCCTCCGCATCGATTAGATGTACTACCTCTTGGTTTAGGTGACATAGGACAGTTTCAAATTCCCACCGATAGAGTCCTACCTCCTACCTGGCATAATCCTTGCCCCCCCTCCTGCAATCCCGGGTGCCGTCTCCTACAAACTGATCAAGTAATACTTCAGAAAGGACCTCCTCGCTGATTGAACACTCCTGTCCCCACCCCCCCCTTACTACCAGTATAAGCCCTCCCTCCGCCCACATGCCTTCATGGGCAACGACTGCTTTACAGCTGGGAGAATACACCAGATGCATGCTGGCAAGAGTTATCTTGCTGCGCAACCCTCATAGAGCATTGCCGACCACTCTCTCACCTGTCCTTCCTGCGACTAAGGGGATGAAACCTTTGAGCATGCAATTCTCCACTGGTCCTCCAAGTCCCATGAACGCCAGCTTTACCTTCCGAAGCAGTCCTCGATGGGCCATTACTCTCAACTTTGGCCTGACCAGGACATGATCCTAGGTCTCACCTCATACATCTGCGCCACGCGCACGAACTTCCCACCCACAATGCCTGCAGTTTTCTCTACCATTGCCCCATCCTCCTCCAGCTATGACTCTGACTGAGTGACTTTTCTTTCCTTCTATATCTTTCATTGCAGTTATAATTTCTTTTGATTTCATTTAATTCTATACTTTTTGAATTAGTAGACATTGTTGGGCGCGATGACAGTATGGTCCTCATTAGGGGTAAACTTGTGCAGTTATATCTTTTGTTTTGAACGTTTGGAATTAACATTTTGTTTATGACATAGCTAGCGCACCATGCAGGTACCTGTACGTTAACAGCGAATATATGAGATAATCAAAAAAAAATAAAAAAAAAAAAAAAGCACCTTAGTTAAGTGACATCCTCTGTCTCCTCTACACACTCAGTGATTGAAATCTTAACACCAAGTGGAATCATCACCACTTTTGTTTTGACTCAACCACACTCTTTAGCCATGCCAGGGGGTGGGGATTTGTCTTAATGATTCTCTCCTCTCTGTGCTCATTATGGTCAACCACTTTCAGCTCCTTCTCTCCTATGGTGCCATCTTTGTTGCTAGTTCCTCTCCTTTCCCCACTTTTGTTTTGCCTCGCTTCGCTTTCTGCTCTGCCTCGCTTAATAACTGCACAGTCGTAAACTCCCTCTGATCTCCTGGTACAGTTGGGAGACGGGATTGCAGTAGGGGGGAATATTGTACAGGCCAACAGTTGCTTTAGCAGTCTGTTGGTCGATTCCTCCACTCACAGTTTGATGAGAACTACCTATATGGCTACGAACATGACTGTGTTGGTCCTTTGGTCTACCCGTCCTCTATCCTCACCTCCTTCTCTCCTCTCCTCCTGACGGTTGATCAGCTAACACCTTACTGCTTGCTGCCTGGCACCCTACTGCTCCCACCTTTGCTTGCACCATACTTCCATGATTTCTGGAGGATATGGGGATTTACATTATCTACAACACAGTCCCTCCTCCTCTCTCCGCTTACTGACCACCTTCAGCTTGATTCCTGTCGCCTCCTCGTGTCTTGGGATTTAATTGCCCTTGCCCCTATTCTCACCCTTCTGGATTAGTGGAATTTAGGATATTGAGCTGTTGGCCAAATTAATAGTTCAGGTTGGATTCTTGCTTAGGTGTTTTGTTTCCTTTGTGGGTCTTAGTTCTTATTCACTATTAGACTTTGTTTATTTCCTATATTGCTCATCTGCAAAGGTGAAAGGTTTATTATCTTTTGGGAAATTTCAGGCCTGTTTCTTCTTAGTAGTTCTTTCTACCCAAGCGCCTAACATTTATTAAGTAAGAGCTGTTTTTCGCTGCTGGGGGATAGGATTGACTGTAGTTGGAGGTTTCTTTCTGCCATAGCTTGTGTTTCATGTAGTTTCTATAGCTTAACTAGTAATTCAATGAGATAATCAAAATAAAATAAAAAAACCTTGTTGTTAAGGCATCATCAAGCAATAGAGAAGAGACCTTAACAATATATGAAGTTATCAAGTTATTAAGGCTTTGAGAACCTTTTATATTTTAAAAACCCTTTTACCAACTTTTCAAGACAGTTCTCCAACTTTCTCGATATGAGCACTGCCTAGAAAATTCAACAGTACCGAATTGGCTACCCCATATCACATACTTATTTAGGTTTATACCTGATAAGCACTACTAATTGGTTGTCCCTTTCTACTTAGTTATGACTTCCTAACTGGTTAATCTTTCCTTGTTTCACTTATCATTGCTTTCTCCTTCCTTCTACATATATAGGGTATCACAATCCTACTGCTATACCTACTGAGTTTGTATTGTATTAGTGATTACTAGTGCCTCCTTGTTTTGATTCTATTTCTTGTTTTGTTAGCTCTATCCTGTCACTTTTAACCCTCCTTTTTCGGAACATGGTTCTCTTGGTATGCAGCATCTGTTAGCTTGTTTCTTCAACTGGAGGTTCGCACTTTTTGTTAAGTTTTCCTAGCTATCGTAATTTGTATTTAAAGAGCTTGGAATCCTTTAAAGATTCGGACTCTCAACTCTTACAAGACTATCATATTTAATACTCCAAGTCAAACAGTCACTCTATTAGTTCTATACCCTATACATTGACCATTGAACCTCAATCCTGCAACGCTTCTTCCCCTATCCCATAGTATCTTCTGAGTCCATTTGGGATTCTTGAGATACTTGCAAGTAGATTACATAATTGTACCATTGGCTTAGCCTAGTTGTCAAATTTGATGCAGTTTTGGCTGCAGGTTACCAGTTCGATTCTTATACATGGCAGTACATTTCTAGGAAGAAAATACTTATTCACATCTGGAGATCATATTTTCCATACTGGGATATAAGTAACTGTTTCTGAAAAACATGATATGTTTAATTGAATTGTATACTATTTTCAGAAATAAATTTTAATATCCAAATTATTACCCTATTGGGAAATATTCTCCAATGAGGTGACAGAAGTATATCTTTCTTATTGCATATATATGGCGCTTTGAGGCCCTATCAACTATTAATAGAGGTTTTAATCTTTAGAAGCCCTGCCTTAGGGGGAAAAACTGGTTCGAGTATACTATTCAGAATGTTTAATATTTATTTGTTTATTTACTTTATCTAAAGACACCTAAGAGTAGAAACAAGACTTGCATTGTCAAGAGTACTTATAGCTATTCTAACATGATATATTCTAGGTATAGATGAACAATAACCGACTTGTTGCATAAACAATATAAACAAAATTCTGATAAACAAAAACATTATCAAAACCCACAACGAAATGCATATATCTATGTATATAGGTAATGTTACCATATAAATGTCTTCCTAGACTCATGATCATATTATTTTTCTCATATATGACAATACACCAAGGTTATTGACTATTACTTATGAAACCTGCAAAGATTGTATCCCAATTTTGGGTTTTACTGGGAACAAACTTCCTACAGTAGGAGATTATACCCTTCCCTTATATCTGAAAATCAGGAATCATAAATACTTTTAAAAAAATGTGTGTGAAATTGCACCTACAGGGAATTACAAGACAATAATTCCACTCAGGTGGTGGAATGATGAACATCCTATAATATTAATTCATGACCTGAAATGCTGGAGTCTTAAGATTCTTTATTGGTCAGCTTTATCTTTCACACAAGTATAACGGAATCTCAATTGAATGGGATCTGGAGGGTTTGGAAATTCCTGAAGCAGTAGTTATTGGACAAATTGCCCAGTAGATAATAAGGAAGCAGTGATCCTCAATACTCTACCTGAGCAATAACATGAATACAAATACCTTTTTCTCCCTCAACAGCAAAACTGCCTTCTTATCAACCTTGAATCAAGCATCAGAGACCAGATCTTAATAATATATTAAGTTATATATGGACTTAGAAGAATCTCATTCAACTATCAAGAACATTCATCTGTTTCGCATCTCCCGCAACTGAGATTTCCTGACAGTTCTCCCTGTCTCTCGATACAATCATGGCCTTGCCAATTCAACAGTACTAAGTTGGCTTCCTTGTAACACCTGGTTCAAAAGACCTAGACTGAATCGAATAAGCTCCTCCTCCTCAATCCAGAAATAACTTCTACAAGATTCCCTCTCTCCAATCGGATGCTGTCTTCCCACGTCTCAAGCTAATTGAAAATATATAGAAACCTATCAAGTCTCTCTTCAACAAGAGGAAGCCAAGGCCCAAAAGCCAACTACGGGTCAAAAATTCCTCAATTCATTAGTGGAGCAAGATCATAGTGGTGGAGATTGTCCAGGTATTTGCTTCTCTCTCATATTGGATTCATGATGTATTAAGCACCAATGCTGCTGGGCATACAATGTGGTAAGTGCACGGGGTGGCAATTGCTATGTATTTTAGAGTTTCAATACTGATCGCGATATGTCTCCCTCCCTGTCCACTCCCCTGTCGAACCCCCTCCTGTTTTTCCAATTTTTTTCTCTCAGGGGCTATACTAGTCTGCCCTCCCTTTCCACTATTTAGTAAAACACATCCTCAGGAGAATTTCAATGTCCAGAGACACATCCGAAAGCGGTTATGTGTACTTGATCCTGCGCGTTGCGAATTACACAACGCACTCTACTTGTGCTACCGGTACCAGTACTCTCTCTGTTGGTTGCCCACAGGATCAAAGGACCCTTGATTCGCCTCCCTCCCCTCCTCCCTCCTTTTCTTTTCTTTTTCCTTTTCGGTTTGGGCCTTGAATTCTGGTGATTGGTTAGCTACGTGCTGGGCCTTAATTGCTTGGTGTTGTCGTCCTTGTTGTAGTGTTCTGGTGAGGCATTCATTGTTGCAGCGCTCGCACGGCAGAGTTCCTCCTATGGTACAGTTTCGACTTGCCCGCGGGAGTGCAGATTGATTGATTTGTTGATTGAATAGTGTAGGAGTTTGAGGTTGGAGGAGTTGGTTCGAGGGGTAAGCATCAAAGTGAGCGGAGCAATATCTAGAAGTCTATTTTCATTACGTCACTGAAATCTGATAAGCTCATACCATAAGGTTTTAGAGGCGGGTATATGTGAGCACTCGAGTGCAGTACAATTCAGCTCTCTTTAGCATCGACCACGGAAAAAGAGAAGTGGCGATATAACGTCTTTTTTCTCTCTCAAAAGAAAAAAATGGCTCTAAGTTTCCCATTGGCCACTTGTCTGACATTCCTCACTCGTCGGCGAACGCATCATCGTCTTTGTGGGTCGCCATCTTCCTTCCCCTTCCTTCCTTCCCTTCCTTCCTTCCTTTTTTGGGGGAGTAATTTTGTGGGGGATTTCGCCTAGGTTTTTTTCACCTGGGCCACGAATGGCGTGCGCGGCAAAAAAGAAATGCTTTATGGGATGGTGTTTGCAATCTGGATAGGTAGGTACCATGAGTGAAAAATGGGATTCCGTCACATTCTCTGCTGAGTTATCATATTATGTGAAAGACCCGAGTAATGGAAACCCTCTTTGTTTTTCTTCCTTTCCTTTGCCCCGGTTTGAACACTTGGTGTTACAAGTACTCCTCGAGTATACAGTAGGCTAAGGTGCCCGTGCTGTGTCCGGCAAGCGAGAAACGTGGGTTACACTGGGTATCATATCAGAGGCAGCACGACAGCACAAGTGGTGGGAATCCGAAGTCCTGGAATTCGGAGATGGCTCGTTGATTATCTGCTTGTCCAGTGCCGTACAAGTACATGTACTAGTGCTCGAGCATTTTATTTGAGTGTTTGTCTTTCCTTGCTTTTTCCCCCCTTCCTTTCTACTCGAGTACTTGCTTTTGACCACGTTCAGGCATTTTGAAAGGTGAAAGGAAGGGAGGATCCGTTTTGTTTCTCAAGATGCACCAGCTCCCAAACTCGTTGGCACCCAGACGAATCAATAAAACGCTGTGGCACGTGCATCATACTTTTTCGTTTAATTTTACCGTTCCGATAAATACTTGCTTGCTAGACTCTTGTCTGCTCGCACCGTGTTCAAGTACTTTGCCTGATCACTTTCTGTACTATACTCGGATGGTACAGTACCCGTACGAGCACTGAACAGTACTCGAGTATCACCCCTTAATGCCGTAATCAACTCTGAATTGGCTAAGTTGATGCTTCCAAGACGCAGGCATTCAAGCACCCAACTGGTGCGTGCCGTATGTCTTTGGCAGTGCAAGGGTATCTTGGATGAGAATCTCAGACTCCCAGAAATAGGTACTCGAGTACCATACTGTACGAGTACTGGGACGGTTGGTTCACATTACTGTTTGACGTAATGGTTTGGTACTGGCACGGTACCTTTTTCCCATCCGCCCGTCCGTCTCCTCCTTACCGAGCCATTTCGGTGGTTCAAGCGCCCAAACGAACACCGGTAATTGTTATTTTATTTTTTATTTTTTCCACATCTGGCTTGGGTCTCAGAATGGGTAGGAAAATCATGATGGCTTTTTTTTTTGTTGTTTTTTCCTTTTTTCAATTTAATTTCCTTCCCCTTACCTTCTTTCCCATCGCTCGAGCGCTCGTATATACCCGAGGAGTGTTCAATTTGCTGGTCGGATGCAACCGATCCCTTGGGCTTGCTGTGTGTCTTGTGTCCGGCCCCGGTACCCTGGAAAGGGGAACCAGCGAGGACACGATGGGGCGGATGGGT
>QFET01000909.1:0-14567 GCA_003316355.1 Tuber calosporum | reverse complement strand
GCCTTGGCTAGGCAAAAAGCCGAACTCCTACAAAGACAAGTAGCCGCACAAAAGGACCAGGAGCGGACCAGACAGGAGTTAAGAGAACTTCACCAGCGCCTCGAACAAGAGTGTGATGAAAGGGAAGCATATGTGGTACAACAGAATGCCGCCTCCTAACAACTGAATCGAGTATTGACCCGGATGAATGAAACTATGGTGCAACTACAGGTTGCGAGGAACCCACCAAGTGTGTGGGAAATAGTGGCACCACAGCCGATAGAAAATCCGCCTTTGGAGAAACGGACAAAGGCTGATGGAAGAGAAGAGTTCCGGTTTGTTCCAAGCAGAGACAAAGGAAAGGGAGTGGATCGAGGAGACAGAAACAGTGGTGGGGGAAAAGCACCACCACCACCTCCTCCGGCGAATGCACCCAATCCAGGAGACAATGACCCAAACTCAGGAGATGAAGGTGGTCCCTCTCGACGAGGGGGTCAGCCATCACGAAGACCCTTACCGAGTCGAAAAGTCGAATCCGAAGCTGACGCATGGGTCGACCGACTGGGGCAAGCATTGTCAAGGACCAACCGCCGGCAAGCGGATCCACCTTTCAAGTTTGAAACCAAACCCACTCAGGATGTGCGAGTATGGTTACTAAATTGGGAGGACTACTTTGGAAGAAACCAATGGCAATGGGAAGACGATGAAGAACGCATCAAATATGCGTTGGGAAGAATGGAAGGAACTTAGGTGGCCCCTTTCGCCATTACTTACCGCAAGAAAATGACGGGGGACCTCGGATTTCCTAAACATGAGGGTTATAATTTTTGGATTACGTTCCGAGCAGAAGTTACAGAACGAATCTCAGTACTGCATAAGGCACAGAAAGCCTTACCCGAGATGGAGAGGGTTAGGTATACAGGGGACATAGAGAAGTATCTCCTTACCATGGAAAACCACAACATCGAGGCAGAAGTATCGGGCATCGCTTGGAGAAGCAGAATTCAGCGGCAACTTCCTATTGAGGCCATGCGTACGCTATCACATGAAAATCATGACTTGGATAGCGACTGGATCAAGGCAGTCCGCAGGGTTACCAAAGCGGAAGAATCGTTCAAAGAACAGCAAGGGCTATTCAGAAAAAACGACTAGGGAAAAAGTGACTCCCAGAAAAGAAAACGGGAGGAGTAATCCAAACCTAGCTAGACCACTGCTGGAATTAAAAAACGCAAAACCTATATGGCAGCTGAAAAGGCGGCCTACAAGTTGAAAAAACATGCGGAAAAAGGGAAAAAAGCCCTCGCTGAAGGAAAGGTTGAGCACACAAATTGGATTGAAGCTCATAAAGGAATACCTAAAGAAAAAATAGAAGATTGGAAAAAAGCCAATCAATGCACATGATGCACATTGGCTAACCATACTTGGAAGTACTGTCGGAAGCAGGCCCAAGTATCCGTTATTGGACAACAAAGGGGAACTCAAAGACCCCCATTTCGAAGACCCCAGGCTACAGACAGGCCCAAGGGGCAAATAACACCCGCACCACGGGTGAACCAGGTCAACCGGCCCAGAATATGGGAACTGGACGACATGGACGAAACTTAAGTAGTTTCAAGGCACCGGCAGCGACGGCGACCGGGTACTCGGTTACGGACCTCTTACCGCAATCGAAAACAACAAGGGAGCTCAACCGTTGGAAGGTCCTACTAGCAGGTAGTCCGGCGGCTTAGTTGGTATCATTCTGCATTCGTTGCAGAAGCCCACAGGTTCGATTCCCGCAGGCGGCAGTATTTATCTACCAAGATAATATTTGACCAGCCTAAGGGAAAATCTACCAAATAAGACTATGGCTGTCAAACCTATTTGCTGGGCTACTAATGCGTAATGTCCTGACGTAAGGGTCCAGGTAGCGGGCTTTTCATGGCAATTCCTACCTGGGAGGAAACCCGGATGTCTTATGGTTCCTAAAAGCCTAACGGCCTAGGAGATCATGGACCAGAAATAAAAAAGGAGGAAACGAGGCGATGCGTGAAGAATCCCCGGAGCCTAAATACGCTGATATAGTCAAAACGATACGAGTACGGCTCGAGTGAAGACAAAAGCGTGGGCTGAGAATGGCAAACGGCAGGTGTATGGAAACCCTTCGGCAAGGGGTAAAGACCGCTAGTAGTGGGCTGCCCAGTACACCAAAGACAGAGATTTTAGTTTGTCTGAGGAGGCTTAAATAGCCGAAACCGTGCGGGCATGGTAACAAACACCCTAAGTTACCACAACAACCAAAATGTCATACAAAAGACCTGTACAGGCCCCTAGCGGCCTGAATAAAAGAAACAAAACAGAAGCACCTGCCCCGCCATATTATTCCTGCCCTAAAGGCAGGGCAACCATCGAAGGAAATGGAGAACGAATGCAAATTCGTGTACTATTAGACTCGGGGTCTAATATATTCCTAATTAACCAAGAGCTGGTTAATAAACATCACCTACCTTACCACACGCGTACAATAGCTTGGACATTTACACCTTTGAAGGAACCACAGCAGCCAAAGGGGGAAAACACTACACACACCCAATTCTGTTGGAGATCGGGAAAAATGCCCACCGATCTCACATTTCATGCGAAATTGCCAATGCTGGCAAATATGACCTTATCATCCCTTTTGGATGGTGGCATACAGAACATCCTATCAGGCACATCGAAGACGCGTAAAAATGGACATTTAAAGACGAGAAATGCCAAAGCTATGTTAATGATGAAGGCATAGACTTGACATTTGAATGGGACGAAACCGTGGCATACGACCCAGAAGCACAATACATTGGAAGAATTGAAATGGCACCCACTCTTGAGCCAAAAGAGATTCTGCAAATACCTCAGGAATATCAGGAATTCAAGAGGATTTTTGCACCAGAAACGGGAGAGAAACTAGCCGGAAGAAGAACGTTTGACCACGCAATTGACTTAATACCCGGTGCGGTACCGCCCTGGGGTCCGATATATCCCATGTCAGCCCACCAGCTGGATTTGCTTAGCAAATACCTGCAGAAAATGCAGGATCAAGGGAAAATTCTGGAAAGCATATCTCCCGCCGGGGCTCCAATTTTATTTGTCCCTAAACCTGACGGTTCAATGAGGCTTTGTGTGGACTACCGACATTTGAATAAGCTGACGGTGGCCAACAAATACCCACTGCCCCTGATGAGCGAGCTCCGCGCCCGAGTGGCTGGGGCCAAAATATTCACCAAACTCGACTTAAAAGATGGTTATCATCTCCTAAGGATAAAAGAAGGAGATGAGTGGAAAACCGCATTTCGGACCCGATACGGCCACTTTGAATACAAAGTAATGCCATTTGGGCTGGTAAACGCGCCAGCCACTTTCTAGGCCATGATGAATAAAATTCTACGTGAATTTGTAGATCATGGAGTGGTGGTCTACCTAGACGACATCCTGATTTATTCCAAGACAGAGAAAGAGCACGTCTACCTGGTAAAAAAGGTACTCTCTCGCTTGGAAGAATATGATCTAGCGGTATCAACCACCAAGTCGGTCTTCCACGTAAAAACAGAGGAGTTTTTGGGCTATATTGTGGCAATCGATGGAGTCACCATGAGTGAAAGAAAGGTCGAGAGCATAATAAATTGGAAGGCACCAAGGTCTGTTAAAGAAGTGCAAATATTCATGGGCTTTGCCAATTTTTACTGCCGTTTCATTAAAGATTTCTCCAAAATCTGCAAACCAATTACCGAAACGTTGAAGGGCGATCCCAGGAAATTCAGCTGGGGACCAGGACAAGATGAGGCATTTGAGGAACTCAAACGAAGATTCATCTCTGCCCCAATACTCTGTCATTTCTACCCAGACAGAGAAACCATTGTGGCAACCGATGCGAGCGATTTTGAACTTGGGTGTGTCCTCTCACAGTTTAAGGACAAAAAGCTACATCCTGTAGCTTTCCACTCACGAAAGCTGAGCCCCGCCGAACGAAATTATGAGATCCATGATAAAGAGCTTCTAGCGATCCTAGAAGCATTAAAAGAATGGAAACAATACTTGGTGGGGACAGAAAAACCGGTGACGGTCTACACTGATCACCAAAACCTACAAAATTTCCTTACGACCAAGGTATGGAATCCGCGGCAAATACGGTGGGCTCAACAACTGGCGAACTACAATTTCAAAATTGTCTATCGACCAGGTAAACGCGGAGGAAAGCATGATGCATTGAGCCGACGGCCGGAGTACCGTCCTGAGGAGGGAGCTGCGCATAGCGAACAATCCATACTCAAGCCTTCGCACTTCCAAATCACACTGGTGCATTTAGGCCAACTAGAAAGAAATGAAGAATTAGTTGGCACAGACACTACAGGTTCCTTGCAAATAAAGTTGCTAACTCCAAAAGCACGAATGCCTACGAAAGGGTCCCGACTAGCCGCCGGACACGACTTGTATGCATTAGAGTATTTCATAATTCCAGCCCAAGGGCAAGGGCTGGTAGAAACAGGAATTGCCGTTGGACTGCCACCGGGAACATACGCGCGCTTAGCACCGCGTAGTGGAATGGCCGCCAAATATGGGATCAGCATTGGCGGAGGAGTAATCGACGCTGATTACATTGGAGAAGTCAAGGTTATCATAATGAATCATGGAAACCAAGATTGCCAGGTCCGCAAAGGGGACCGAATGGCACAAATGATCATTGAGAACATACCTATGGCTGAAGCAATAGAAGTTGACAGACTAGCTGAAACTGTCAGGGGCAAGGGCGGATTTGGAAGCACGGATGTATCACCCAGACGATCAGCTGCAACAAAGACCCAGGTAGTGGTTGCATACTTGCAAACGGACCATGTCAAAAATGAGTTTCTTGATGAAACGGACTTTCAAGCAAAACAAGACAAAGGAATACTCCTAATGTCTAAAGCTATAATATCCAAGGTCGATATTAGGAAATACGACCAAACATTATTAAATACCATCAATGAAGCAGGAGAGGACGATCAAGACTGGCAGGAACGCAAGCAAGATTTGGAAACATTAACAAATGAGGGCAAACCATTACCAAGTCACTGGGCAGTAACTGAAGGACTGATATGCTATAAGAATCGCTTATACATTCCAGACAACGAACAGCTGCAGACAACTATAGCCAAAGGCTGCCACGACTCCAAGGTAGCTGGACACTTTGGACAAGAGCAGACTCAGGAAATTGTTACCAGGGACTTTTATTGGAAAGGACTGACAGCATGGATAAATGACTACGTACGGTCATGCGATGAATGTCAACATTTAAATCCCCATGACATGTGCGGTTCGGTCTACTGCAGCCCCTAGAAGTTCCGTTCGCAGCCTGGTCATCAATATCGACAGACTTCATCACACAACTACCAGAATGACAAGGAAGAACTCAAATTATGGTAGTTGTTGATCGATTTACATAGATGGCTCACTTTATAGGATTGGAAAACAACGCAACGGCTAAGGATATCGCGAATGTATTTGTGCGAGAAGTCTGGAAGCTACATGGACTTCCAGCAGAAATTATCTCTGACATGTACGCAAAATTCTCGGGAGAATTCTGGTAATCGCTTTGCAAAAGTCTGGGAATAAAACGAAAAATGTCAACAGCATACCATCCGCAAACTGACTACAAACTGAGAGGACCAACCAAGTGCTGGAAGGATACCTAAGAAACTTTGTCAATTACGATCAGGACGACTGGTATCAGCTGTTGCCGTTGGCCGAGCATGCCTACAATAACTCAGTCTCAAACGCACATGGTATGTCCCCATTTTATGCCAACTATGGGTTCCACCCACAAACAGAATGGATGAAAGAACGCGAAGTACAAAATCCTGGAGCAGGAATCTATGCCCACTGGATGCAGACGATCCATCAACAAGCCAGAAAGGCCTTAGAGCAAACACGGGAAAACATGAGCAGATATTACGATCGCAAAGCAAAACAACAACCTGACATAAAAATCGGGGATCAGGTTATGCTCAACGCATGAAATATCCGCACTAAGCGACCATCAAAGAAACTTAGTCCCAAACTCGATGGCCCTTTTAAGGTATTGGAAAAGAGAGGAGAACGCGCTTTCAAATTGGAGATATCGCCACGTTGGAATATACATCCGATATTCCATGTATCACAGTTGGAACCATACTGCATATTGAAACGAGCGGCCTGGGAACAACCACCCAGAGAGCCGGAAGAAATAGATGCGGACTTAGAATGGGAAATCGAAAGGATAGTGAAGAGTGAAATAATCTCTTACACTAGAAGGGTTCGCGGTCGAAATCGAAAAATGCGCGAACTAGGATATTTCGTGAAGTGGACAGGGTGTTCAGTAGACGAGAACACATGGGAACCACCAGAGCATTTAGAGTGAGCAAAGGATTTAGTGAAGGAATTTCATAGGGAAAATCCAGATATGCCAAAGCGGGCAGATGTTGAATAACATGGGAAAGGTTTTCCTAGTGTGGACAAGCAAACGCATTAGGTTTTTCACCCTACCAAGTTGAGTTCAAAAAAAAGTATATTTTGTATTATATATTTCGTTTGTTATGGAAAAAAAACAGAAGACAGGGTAACCTGGGAACAGACCAAAGGGTTCGAGACGAACCTTTGGAGGAGGGAGCTCGTGTTAGGCACATAACTCCCATGAGGGCCCTGAAGAGCAGCTTGAGAGCTCTGGGCCTGAAACTCCACAGACTAATACCCACCTCCGGCCCCGACGTTGGCCCCGGACGACAGCTCTGGCGCCTTGTACAGTTGCTGGCAATCATAGAAAGAAGAAATATTGGAACCTTTCTCATAACCCCGTATAAGTCGTCGCCGTCATAAGGCTATAATGTCACGTGGTCCATCTTGAGTTTACGTGTTCAACTCCCCGGTCCAGCAGGGTTATTGGTCGAATGAGATATTTTCTACCAATCGGGTTTGCCTCTTCAAACCTTCCTGCAAGACGATAACGATGACCCGGCCGTGGGATTTTCGCCTGACCCTCCTGAAGGGCCTTCCAGCTTGTAATAGCAAGTCGAACGGAAGAAATCGGTCGGTCGCTTAAAGAGTTATAAGTGAAAATATCCTAGTAGCCTGTCGGGTGACTGAGGTCGCCGACGCACGGCGACAGGAGAGTTGATCACCTCATATACGGATAAAGCACCAGTGCATATGGCCTGTAAATCGGTGGACTCCCATTGGAGGATAGGACGCTATCATCCCGAAGAATGGATGAGGGGACCGAAGGCCGTGAAGGGGTGGGAAGGAGTTCTCAGGGTCAAGAGAGCTCGCCACTTCTAAATCATAGAGAAGATATCTTCATAGTTGTAAAGCCGTGGGAACAAGGTCGCAGGGTATAAATACCTAGGCAGTCCCCGGTCTTAGATAAGGCATCAAGCAACGGAGAAGAGATCTTATCAATATCATAAGTTCTACCTTGAAATCTTGAGCCTTGCTAGACAATCTCCGTCTACAATTTTGTAACAGGCGCTAGCCTGTGTGAACGGTAATACAATAGAGCCTAAGCAGTAGCCTACTATCGCTTTGGTGTCTAAGGGAGACCTGCTGAGAGGCGAAGACAAGGGGAGTACAATATAATAGCTTATAGAGCGAAGGGGAACAATAGGATTGCCGTTCAACCAAGTGTATTCACTGTCTAGGCATCTGTCTGAAGTCTAATGTCACCTGCTAGCCAGGAGACTACTCTTAAATACATGAAATCTTTCCAGCAAGAGCTGAGGCTCTGTAAACCCGCAGCCACTATCATTACCGGTGAGTGTACAGTTACCGGAATCCTGTTGCCCTGCCGGAGTCCTGGAAAGCCTGGGGCTTTCCCACAACACTGCCTCTATCCTACCGCCGGTATACATGACCTGTTCCTTCCCTTGGAACTCCTGGGGCACAATCCTGCCGATCCTCCAAAGCATACAATAATAAGGGCGCCGGAATCCAGAGATTCCGGTAAGGAAATCAAATACAAAAGAAATCAAATCAAATGAAGGTAATCTGACAAAGGAAAGGCTAACGAGAGTGGGAATAAAGGTACCGGAACATGTACACAAGTTACAGATTTGATTTCTTAAGCCTAGCCTGATTCGCTTGACCTTAGAATCGGCTACCCTTAACACTAATAGAGTGACCGTTCAACTTGTAGTATTAAAGATGATAGTCCTGTGAGGCTTGAGAGTCTGAATCCTTAAGGGATTGTAGGCTCTTTAAATACAAAAGATTGTAGCTAGGAAAACTAAATAAAAGTGCAAACATCCTGTCCAACAAACATGCTAACAGAGGCAGCATACCAAGGTAACCAATATTCCAAATAGAGGGTTAAAAACGACAGGATGGAGCTAACAAAGCAAGTAATGGTATCCAAACAGGAAGGAACAAGAGATCGCTACTACTATACAAATCCAGTAGGTATAGCAGGAGGATAGCGATACTCAAATGGGTAGAAGCAAGGAGGGGTAGTGATAAGTGAAACAAGGATAGAATAACCAGTTAGGAAGTCATAACCAAGTAGGAAGGAACAACCAAATAGTAGCCCTTATCAGGTATAAACTCAAATAAGTAATAACCAACATCAAGTCAGTAGTAATAGTAGAAACATAGTAGGATTCCGTTACATTCCCCTTAAGAAAATATAAAACAAACACATAAGGAATATCCTAAAGGGCTTAATGACCAACCCGCCTTTAGAGCATTCCACTCATTTTCAAAATGTATACTTAATCAGGAAACATATATCCATCACTGGTGTCAGGACCTTACACCTTTATAAGCCCCATAGTAGCGAAGACAATACCAGGAAGCAGTTAGCCTTCCATCTCAGATTTATCCAAGGTGGAGAGTGTTGTGATGGTATCGGATTCTGAGTAGTCTGAGTCTTGGAGAGGTTTCCAAAATCCGTCAGGGTCAAGCTCAGGTGAGAGGGGGGCATAGTCTGGTTTCTGAAGTGTCCAGGCAGAGAAAGTCTCGCCATTGGACCAAGGGAGTCTGAAAGGTATAGATTCATTGTAGGTATCGAACCAGGAGGATCTATTGAGGGTGCTGGCGCCTTCTAGGTTGTAGAGGGGTTCCCATGTTGCTTCGATTTCGTCATAGCTTTTCCAATGGATCAAGAACTGCCTTTTTCTGCGATAGATTCGATCTTAGAGTATCTTTTCGATTTCCCATTGCTCTTGTCCACTGGCATCGATGGTGATAGGTTCTTTGGATATGGGTTCAGGTGTCCTGGGAAGGCGAAGAGTTTGGGTCTTAGGTAAATGCGAAGATAGCTGCGATGGATCCAAGGGTGGATTCCTGCCATTACTGGAGGGAGTATGAGTTTGTAGTTGTTATGTCTGTCAGGCCCTTCGGTCACTGAGTAAGGTCTTAACCATGGTCCAACTAGCTTGTGGTTTCGTCCAACCTTATGGACATAGGGTACTGACTTGAGGATAACTTCAGTTTCATTAGGGATAATTGGGGGTCCATCTTTTCTTCTGTTTTCGCTGGAGGTGGTTTGGCGTGCTCTGGCCTTCTTGAGGGCATCACTGGCAAGTTGCTGGTTTTTCATGATCTGGGAAGCAATCTCCTCTGCTGCTGGTACTGAAGTGGGGAGAACTCTGACGCTTGGGAGGAGGTTTGGTAGTCTGCCAAAGGTTATTTCGAAGGGAGAGAGTTCTGTGCTATCGCTGGAAGCTGCATTGATTGCAGTCTGGACCTGAGGTAGGTGGCGAACCGACTTGGTTCCTTTAGGGTTGACATAGTTCCTAAGGCATTGGCGAACAGTTCTGGTTCTGCGCTCAGTCGGTCCATTGGTCTGGTGATGGTAAGCTGTGGCCATGTTGAGATTAACATTGAGATTCGCCATAAGCTGTGTCCAAAAGCGTGAGGTAAACTTGGGGTCTCTGTCAGAGACTAGGGAGGTAGGGAAACCATGAATGGAGAAGACTCGCTCAATGAGGGTGTGGGCGGTTTCGATAGCTGTGATGTTCTGGGAGAGTTGTATGAGGAAGGTAAAGCCACTGTATCGATCCAAGACAACCATGATGAGTTCAAGCTTGGAATCGCTAGGGAAGGGTCCTGCAAAGTCAATTTCAAGGGACGAGAATGGCTGCCTGGGGACAGGGAGGGGGGTGACTGATCCTTCAGGGACAGTGGTAGGTTGCTTGTTGAGCTGGCATAGGTGGCATCTGCGGACATAGTCTTTAAAATCGTTCCTCATGGAGAGCCAGTAGAAGTGTCTTGATGCATATTCAAAACATTTCTGCCAACCCATATGTGCCATTTGTTCATGGGTAATGCACACAATTTCGCTTCTGATGTTTGCACCTTGATAGCTTGCCTCATAGGGGACATTAGGACAGTCTCTACTGTCATCCTTCCCCTTCCTGACGAAACCTCCATCATATAAGAGCCAGTCAGGGTGGTCGATAACCTTGGTAACTACTTCCAGGACAGGGTCCTTCTGGGTAGCATTTCAGATGCTGGAGTACCACTTTCCTTTCATGTAGTTGGTAAGCTGAAAAGCGCGAAGGTCAAGCTCTGAAGAGGGCTGATCAAAGAAGCAGTCCTCATAATCGACAGGTGCTGCTGGGTAGGTAGGTCCCATCCTTGGTCGATATCCGGTATTTCTCTTTCTTTTCATTTATCAATAACTGTATGAAAGACTGGGTAGCCATCATCATCGTGGAGGGGAGGTGGAACAGCCCATCTGTGTTCTGCTCTGCGCTTGCGATGATGAGGAGAGACAAAGTTGGAGGAAGAGTAGAGAGGCAAGGGTCCTGAAATATCGCGATATCCTGAGGGAAAGTATCCTGTATTCTTTCCATTTATGTGGTTTTGGCATTCGTCCTAGACACAGGCAGTCCAGTGCATGGCTCTGTGTCTATTTGATTCAAGAAATCGGTCCAGTTCATTAACTGGGGGTCGAGGAGGGACTGGTGTGGGCAGAGGGTCAGGTTCAGTAGGTGTGCTGCTGGGGGCGATATTTCCGGAGGTGGTGACTGCAAGGGATTCCAATTGGGTGATAGAATCATGGATTCGATTTAAGCAGTTGGTGATAGCATCTGGATGCAGTAGTTGGTCCATATCTCCTGGAGTATTGTTAATTCTCGACGCAAGGCCTGACAGTTGAGCTTTAGCTCGGTCAATAAGTACTGTGGCCTGGGATGGCTCTTGAGGGTTGCTGACATAGGAGGAGGTCTCGATGATTTCACAACTTTATATTGCATTGGTTGCAAGCTCGAGGGTCTCAGCAGCTTTGTCTATGGCTTGTTCAACAGAATCTGAGTAGTGACTCGCTTCTTTGGAGGTGGAGGGGTTTGAGCTGGTGCCATGATGTGAGTTCCACATAGAGTGGTGTTTATGGGTCAAAATGCGAGATGGTACTTGAAGAGTGAGGGCAGAAGAAGGGTCTATGGCATGGGCGATGTTGTGGTAGTGTCTTGATACACTGTTCATGGCGGAGGAGGGGGTCTTTATAGGTTTCTTCTCTGTAGGGTCTTCGAGTATTTGGTCGTCTTCAGCTGGGGTGTCTTCATAGATCCTTGATAGTGCATCTGCAAGGACATTTTCTTTGCCAGGTCTGTGTATGATATCGAAATCATAAGATTGCAGGAACATGCGCCATCTAGTTTGGCGGTAAGGTAGGTCAGTCTGCCTCTGGAAAAAGGATAGTGCCTTGTTGTCAGTCATAACAGTGCACTTGGTGCCATATAGAATCAGATGGAATGCCTCAATGGCATCCACAATTGCCAAAAGTTCCAGTTCATGGACAGGGTGGTGCAGCTGTCTTGTTGCAAACTTTCTGCTGTGGAACGCATCAGGGTATTCTTTCTCAGGGGAGGGTCCTTGGCCAACCCATTCTCCTAATCCAACCTTAGAGGCGTCACTAATAAGGTATATTGGATCAGCTGATGTCTCATATGAGATGGGGCAGAGTGGAATTGTCTCCTTGGCCAGGCGCTTAACCTGTTTGAAGGCTTCCTCACGCAGGGGTCGCCATTCAAACACATCTTGGGAAATTAGGTCCGAGAGGGGGGCAGTGGTGGATGCAAGGTGAGGGAGGAATTGTGCATGATATATCACAACTCCTATGAAGGTCTGAACTTCCGTTTTCGATTTTGGTGTGGGCCAGTCTTGGATAGATCGAATTTTTTCAGGGTTTGCATGAATTCCTCTCTCATCTATAACATGTCCTAGGAGTGAGAGTTTGCTGGCCAAGAATTTGCACTTGGCTGGCGTTGCTTTGATTTGATGCTGCTTTAGTCATCCCAAGACTGATCTGATGTGCGAAATGTGGTCCTCAACTGTTTCTCAGTAGATGGTAATGTCATCCATGTATGCCCAAACGAATTTTCCCTTAAATCCATCTAGGACAAACTCTATAACTCTCATAGCTGTAGTGGGGGCATTGGCATCTCCTTGCAGCATAACTCTGCTTGCAAAGGATCCAAAGGTTGTCTTGATGGTGTTGTATTTCTCATCGCTGGGCAGAACTCGAATTTGGAAGTACCAGTTTGCTAGGTCAATGGTGGATCTGAACTTTGCTTTGGCAACAGTTCTGAGTATTATAGCTTGGTTGGGAATCGCTCCATGGTCCTTGATAGTAATATCATTCCTGGGTACAAGGTCTGCAAGCAGTCTGATTTCGCCAATGGGTTTCAGCTGTGGAAATATGTTGACTGGGTTGTGTGCCTCTCTTGGGTAAATTATTCCTTTAGCTTTCCAGTCCTCGATCAATGCTCTGTATACTGGCATGATCTTGTCAGGGAATGAGAAGAATCTCGGATTATGGTCCGATATTGTGTCTTACTGCTGGATGTGGTGGTTGACATCTCTCAATGGTGGTAATTCCGCTGTCTTCTTGCCAGGGAATACTGTAGGAAACTCAGAAATGAAGTCAGAGGCATCTGCTTCATTCATTGCTGAAAATCGTGCATGGGTTGCTTTTTTGCAGGTCAAGGTGATTCCTTTATCAGGGAAGGTGATAATAGATTTTCCGCAATCTATAACAGCATGTTGTGCAGTGAGGTAAGGCATTCCTAGGATGATATCATACTTGTCCTGGGAACAGACTAGGGTTTCAGAGATATCGCCACTTTCTTTGTCAATCTGTAAGACAGGCTTTGCAACATAGTTGATTGCTGAGCGTGATGCTTTAACTGCCATCTTCAGGTTGATAGGGGTCTCAAGGTCTCTGGTAGTGATTTGGTGGGTGGTGACAAACTTTCCAGATATCAAGTTGTCACCTGTGGTTCCTGTATCGAATAGTGCCTTTGCTTTGTGGCCATTGACTGTGATGTATGCTTCGAGGGCTTGGGATTGAGTTCCACTATGTCCTGCATGGTTTGTGGTAATTGTGACTGATTCCTTTGCATTGGGATCGTCTTCCTGGGTGTGGTATGTACTCTTGACATTCTGGGGTCTCCTGGTTCCTCCAGGGCCTCCGTTTTCTCGCTGCTGGGTGCTCCTATGCTTCTTCTTCTCAAAAACAGTTATCGGAGTAGTGTCCATGTTTTCCACAATTTTAACAGTAATTGTCTCTTCTGCGCCGATCCTTCTCAGCCTGGGATACTCTTGGATGCTGAGAGGTATTGTTGGAGAACCTTGGTTGATTTCGCTGGGTGTTGTTCTGGGGGCGCTTGGGTGCTTATTGGGAAACTACATTAGAGGTTGCATTTCCTTGATGATTTCCATAGAGTCCTGTAGAGTGGGGAATTGCATCTTGCTTTTCCGCTATCTCCACTAGCTCGTCAAAGGAGGTATCTGAAGTGATGTGTGGTTTCACTTCTCGCTTGAGTTTGATATCCATGGCATCTAGGAGTCTCTGCTTCGCTGAATAGTCCGAAATTGTTCCTGGGGGAGACTGTCTCTCAAGATTTCAAGTCTGATTACAGTGTCGTTAATCTGTGCTGTTTTTCCGCCGGTAGTTTGCTTGACTTGGAGCCACTGTTAATAGATGGTATCAGTGGATGTAGAAGGAAGGAAGTAGGCCTCGAATTTCTGTTTGAGTCCAGCAACTGTGTGGTCTCCTTAGGAAGCTTCATATTGGGTAAATTTATCGAGGGCTTTTTCTCTGCAATAGGCTCCATAGTATTGCAGGGCTTCAGGGGCATCGTCAGTTATGCCAAAGCTGGCGATGTATCTATGGACTGTGTTGAACTATGAGTTGATTCTCAATGGGTCTCAATCTTTTCCTTCTCCTGTAACTGAAAATGGTGCTGGCCATTTAGGACGATTATTTCCCTCTGGGGGGACTGACCTGGCGATGGGTGCAGGGCTTGGATTGCTTGGTGGACTTGGTGGACTAGGTGGTCTTGGTGGACTAGGTAAATCGTCTGGTGCAGGGCTTGGTTCTCTTGGTTCTCTGGGTAGACTAGGTGGTCTAGGTGGCGAAGCTGGGGGTACTGGTCCTGGAGCGTCCTCTGGACCGGAAACTGATTCTGATTTGAGCTTGGTTCTTTCTTGGATTGGACTTCTTAGTGGAGCTGTTCTTGGACTTGTGCTTGGATTTGGGCTTGGTCTTGGACTTGGTCAGGAGCTTGGGCTTGGGCGTGGTCTTGGTCTTCTTCTTCGCTGCTGCTGCTATCTACTGA
>QFET01000908.1:0-52188 GCA_003316355.1 Tuber calosporum | reverse complement strand
TGACTACATCCGGGAAATGGAGGAATAAGGAAAGATCCGGCGTTCTACGTCGTCCGCCGGAGCCCCTAACCTCTTTGTGCCGAAGCCAGATGGAACGCTTCGGTTATGTATCGACTAACGAGGGCTCAATAAGATAACTATTAAGAACAAGTATCCTTTGCCTTTGATGAATGAGCTACGAGATAGGCTCGGAAAAGCCACAGTGTTCACTAAGCTGGACCTGAAAAATGACTATTATCTCATCCGGATGGCACCGGGTGAAGAATGGAAAACCGCCTTTAAGAGTCGTTATGGCCTGTACGAGTATACAGTGATGCCGTTTGGGCTATGCAACGCACCATCTACCTTCCAGAGTATGATCAATAGCGTATTCAGGGATATGCTTGATGCAGGAGTCATCGCCTATATGGATGACATCTTGATATACTCAGAGACGATTGAAGAACATGTTTCGTTAGTTCGTCAGGTAATGGAGAGACTGCGCAAGGCAGGTCTTTGCGTTAGCATAAAGAAGTCCACCTTCCATCATAGGGAAGTTGAATTCCTAGGGTATAAGATATCTGAGCATTGGATATCTATGACGACTTGTAAGGTAGAGGAGATCAAGGCTTGGAAGACTCCTCAGAATGTAACTGACGTTCAATGCTTCATGGGCTTTGCGAACTTCTATCGTCGATTCATCAACGTGTTTAGTAAAGTGGCCAAACCTCTCACGGATCTGACCAAGAAGGATGTAAAGTGGGACTAGTCACCAGCTTGTGAGCGGTCATTTGAACATCTAAAAGAGTTGTTCACCACTGGTCCCATTCTGATACACTTTGATGGCTCTCGTACCACTAAGTTGGAGACCGACGCCAGAGATTTCGCAGTGGGTGCTGTGCTATCCCAATTATGTGATGACCAGAAATGGCACCCAGTGGCCTATCACAGTAGGAAGTTCCTGCCTGCGGAGGTGAACTACGATGTTCACGATAAAGAGATGACGGCGATCGTCGCAGCATTCAAGGAATGGGATCATCTGTTGCGCTCGGTGGAGGACCAGATTGCGGTATATACAGACTACAAGAATCTGAAGTACTTTAATAGTACCAAAGTCCTAAACCGGAGGCAACACCGATGGGCTGAATTCCTACAGCCGTTTAACTTCAAGGTGGTCTACCGAGAAGGCCGGCTTAATGAGAAGGCAGATGCGTTATCGCGGCGTAGGGACTACCGCCCGGAAAGGGGGAGTGATCCTCTACCACAAACATTTTTTCGGCCTGGGCAGTGGCACATACAGCAGGAACGAGACCTCCTGCGCCCCCAGATGTTACTTACTTGTCAAGAGTTTCGCCTGCACTCTGGATTTCAGACAGCCTTGCGTGCTGCTGCGGAATTAGACCAGGCGTACCTGGTAGTACTGAAGGCAGTGGTTAACAAAAGTAACACTGTGGATGCCCATTTCGATGTGGAAAAGGACTTGCTCACCTACAAGAATCGGTGGTATGTTCCGAAAGACGAGGTGCTTATGCGAACAATCATGGAAGTAGAACTTGATTCACGCAACGCTGGACATTTTGGAACATATAAGACAATAGCACGAGTTAAGGCCAACTTCTAGTGGCCGAGATTGGAGGAAAACATCACTGAATATGTGCGGACCTGTGATGTATGCCAAAGAAGCAAAACGATCTGGCATAAGAAGTTTGACTTGCTGGAGCCTATTGAAGTTCCGATGAGACCATGGAATGCTATTTCCATGGACTTCATTGTGGTATTACCAAACTCAGAGGGATATACAAAGATTTGGATCATAGTGGATAGATTCTCCAAGATGGCTAACTTTATCCCTTTAGCAACTGAGGTGCCCATAAAGGAACTTGCTCTCATATTTCTGAAGGAGATTTGGCGGTTGCATGGGCTCCAAGAATCGATCATTTCTGATCGCGATACCCGTTTCACATCCAAGTTTTGGATGAGTCTGATAGATCTACTATAAGTCAAACTCAATGTATCTACGGCCTTCCATACGGAAACAGATGGGCAAACGGAGAGGGTTAATCAGACCTTGGAACAGTATCTAAGATGTTACTGTTCATACCAGCAAGACGATTGGGCTGCACTGCTACCCTTAGCGGAGCACACATACAATACGTCAGTATCCGAGTCGTCGCAGGTGTCACCCTTCAAGGGGAACTACGGGTTTGTGCCACGGACCAATTGGTCCGGGGCCGTGTCTGAACATCAAAGTATACACCCTTACAGGGAACTTGTCGTCAAGGATTGGGAGGGTACATGGCAAGACATTCGAGAGACACTACAAAGGGCCCAGGAATGACCGCGCAAATGGCATGACCAGAAGCGTCTTCCATCACCGGAGTATGTCACCCAGGAGGATGTAGTCCAAGGCAGAGCTAAGAAGGCAGACCGTGTTATGTTCGACCGACGTAACATTCGTACTAAGCGACCTATGCAGAAATTAGACTACAAGAGGTTTGGACCTTTTGTAGTTAGGAGGAGAATAGGGACACGTGCTTATGAGCTACAGCTGCCTGCAAGGTGGACAATCCATCCGGTCTTAAATGTGGGACTTCTGGAACCTTACCGTGAGGATCTGGTAGGCAGACCTGCTAAGGCCATACCAGAACCTGACATCGTTGATTCGGAGCCCAGCTATATAGTAAGAGCCATAGTAGATAGCCGGTGGTATGGAAGTATGAAAGCAAAATTCCCACACCTGTTTGTACAATACTTGGTGTCGTGGGAAGGGTATGGCAGTGAAGCAAATGCATGGGAGCCGTTCGAGATGTTGGAAGGAACCACAGGCGAGGCATTGCTGCGTTTTCATGACCGGTATCCTGCTAAGCCAAGGGATCACCTTGTATGAAAAGTACCTGAAAGGGGGATAAGAGGGAAAAATTCAGCCCACACAAGAAATCTAAGTCTGAGGACAGACTTATGGAAGAGGGGAGTAGTGTAACGACCCCTAGATCTGTTGGTATAGCTTACCGAACCTCAGCCTGGCCAGTGGACCTACTAGGACGTAGATAGGAACGGTACCAGACACCTGCAAAGTGACATAGCAACTATAAGTACCTTGCATGAAGAAAGGGTACTTAGGTACCTAGTTAGATAGGGTAACCTTGGTGCACACTCAGGTAGGGTAACCCCGCTAGACAGGGTAACCCGGAGCTACAGTCAGGCAGGGTAACCCTCTTGAGTAGGGTTACCCGGAAGCATGCTTAGGCAGGGTAACCCTTTAGATAGGGTAACCCATCTCCTCAGTTAGGCAGGGTAACCACTTAGGCAGGGTAACTGTGAAGCCCTAGGAAAACATGGTAAGCAGTGTAGATGCCGCCGGGCGTGCTACATTTGTGTAACTAGGTGTTTCTAGCTTGTGGAATCGCGTGTAACAAATAGGTCAGTTACGCGGAACCTTCTGGTAACGCAAACGGGCGTTACAAACACTTCCGCAGCGATTTGCACCATGATAGGGACCAGTTACCCTACCTTGGGGATCGCGGGTGAAATCGTGGACCTCAAGTTACCCTCCTCTAACGTTACGAAAACGCGAAATCCTACTACAAGTACCCCAGGGTGTATGGAGTGATTTGGCGCGTCCAGCACCCCCTTGCGGCTCCCATGTTCGCCCCTTGCGACGGGTGGGAAAGGGTGACAGTGCTTAAAAGCCTAACAAAACTGAGAAATCGAAGGTGGTAGCGTAACCTCGTTTACGTCACCGCGGTCCTTCCGACCAGATGCTGTCCGCAGGATATATATAGGGGTGGGCGACGGCCGACACGGGCAAGTTGTTAATATTGACATCAGGTGGCCTTCCGAGGGTACTCTAGGTGCCTATAATCCCTATGGGAGGTATGGGGGTCCCATGGAATAGCTATGTGAGAGTGGGGAATAAGCGGAAGTTTGTACGGATTAAACTCAACTAATGACACAACGATAGCCCAGGCGCTCTACCATTACTGAGGGACGTTACAGGACTCTAAGAGGCATTCAGTCTTATCACGGCTAAGGTGATCCCTGAATGGTTGGCTAATGTTAGCGGCTATTTAGCCAACTCAGTAAAGACACTTACCGGGGGAGCTACGCAGTTACAAGAAAAGCATCCGATTGGCCAAGTAGACACGGTTGACTACAGTGTTTGCATAGACGGTAAAGCCATAGGGCTACTGAGTCTCATACCTAGGTTTGGGTTCAAAGTCGGATTGTCAGTTGGCCATTGACAAGACGGCGATCGGAAAGGTTTTTCTCTCCTGCAGGCATAATCAAAATGCATTGCAGAAAACCTTTATGATTGAATGGACTCAACTTATCCGAGCGATCCACAGGCCCTGAAGTTAATTCTGGAAGGGCCATGTGTCAGATGATCCCAGAGTGGAGAAGGGAGCTCTCTTAACGGTCGGAGTAGGGATGGGTGTCGTTGGCTTTATAATTCTACTTAAGTAAAAGTAAACGGCACTCTACTCTGATAACCAACGATCCTCTCGAGAAGACTTGAATTGAGTGAAGCTCTGGCTTAATGATATTAAGTTTTATCATTTGATTCAATTATTTTTCTTTACCTTCTGTGAACTCTGCGTTGAGTCTTTTGGAGCGGTCGCAACCTTAGGATCTATCTTCCTAGAGGGTGCCCCCGTTACACTTGGTTATGACTTCCTAACTGGTTCTTCTTTCCTTGTTTCACTTATCACTACCCCTTCTTGCTTGTACCCATTAGGGTATCACTATCTACCTGCTATACCTACTGAATTTGTATAGTATTAGCGACCACTTGTTGCTTCCTGTTTGGATTCCATTACTGGTATTGTTAGCTCCATCCTGTCGCTTTAACCCTTTGTTTTAGGAATATGGTTATCTTGTTATGCTCCCTCTGTTAGCATGTTGTTGGACAGGATGTTTGCGCTTTTGTATAGTTTTCCTAGGTACAATCTTTTGTATTTATAGAGCCTGCAATCCCCTAAGGATTCAGACTCTCATGCCTCACAGGACTATAATCTTTAATACTACAAGTTGAACGGACACTATATCAGTTCCATACCTTTTACCTTGTCTATTGAAGACCTATCCATCGACACTTCTCCCCCTATCCTAATAGAATCATCAGAGTCCCTTTGGGATTCTCGAGATACTTGGGAGTAGGTTACATTTTTTGATCTAGACTCAAGTATACCTTTGATCTTCGGCAGAGGACTGATCACCCTTTGCCTACCTTGACCCTGCAGTACTAGTACACCTCCTTGTTTCCAAGAAGGCCTTGAGCGGACTCCTGGCGAGACCAGCTCACCCTAGCTAGCAACCATTTCGCTTCCAAGAGATACCATAAGGCACTTCAGTAGAGGATCGGTAGCATCCTCCTCAGGACCCCAAAGCTAAGCGCCAGTACCCCCACCTGCACCACCATCTGAGCACCCAGAACTATCTTCAGAAGATAGCAGCAGCAGCGAAGAAGAAGACCAAGACCAAGCCCAAGACCACGCCCAAACCCAAGCTCCAGACCAAGTCCAACACTAAGCCCAAGTCCAAGAACTAGTCCAAGAACAGCTCCTCCAAGAAGTCCAATCCAAGAAAGAACCAAGCCTAAAATCAGAATCAGATTCCGGTCCTGAGGACTCTCCAGGACCAGCACCCCCAGCTTCGCCACCTAGACCACCCTGTCTACCAAGAGAACAAAGAGAACCAAGCCCTGCACGAGACGATTTACCTAGTCCACCAAGACCACCTACTCCTCAGGTCCACCTAGCAATCCAAGCCCTGCACCCATCGCCATGTCAGGCCCCCTAGAGGGAAATAATCGTCCTAAATGGTCAGCACCATTTACATTAACAGGAGAAGGAAAAGATTGAGACCCATTGAGAATCAACTCCTAGTTCAACACAGTCCATCGATACATCGCCAGCTTTAGCATAACTGACGATGCTCCTGAACCCCAGCAATATTATGGAGCCTATTGCAGAGAGGTAGCCCTCGATAAATTTACCCAATATGAAGCTTCCCAAGGAGACAAAACAGTTGCTGGACTCAAACAGAAATTCGTGGCCTACTTCCTTCCTTCCACTTCCACTTATACCATCTATGAACAGTGGCTATAAGTCAAACAAACTACCGGCTGAAAAATAGCACAGATTACCGATACTGTAATCAGACTTGAAACCTTAAGAGACAGTCTCCCGACAGGAACGATAACGGACTATTCAGCTAAGCAGAGACTCCTAGATGCCATGGATATCAAACTCATGCGAGAAGTGAAACCACATATCACTTCAGATGCCTCCTTTGACCAGCTAGTGGAGAGAGCGGAAAAGCCTGATGCAATTGCCCACTCTACAGGACTCTATGGAAATCGACAAGGAAATGCAACCTCTAATGCAGTTTCCCAACAAGCACCCAAGCGACCACAGAACAACACCCAGCGAAATCAACCAAGGTTGTCCTACAATACCTCTCAGGATCTTAGAGTATCCCAGGCTGAGAAGGATTGGCGCAGAAGAGATAATGACTATCACTATTGTGGAAAACATGGACACTACTCCGATATCTGCTTTGAGAAGAAGAAGCATAGGAGCACCCAGCAGCGAGGAAATGGAGGTCATGGCAGATCCAGGAGCCCCCAGAATGTCTGGAGAACATACCACACCCAGGAAGACGATCCCCATGTGAAGGAATCAGTCACAGTTACCACAAACCAAGCAGGACCTAGTGGAACTCAATCCCAAGCTCTCGAAGCATACATCACAGTCAATGGCCACAAAGCAAAGGCACTATTCGATACAGGAATTACAGGAGACAACTTGATATGAGGAAAGTTTGTCACTACCCACCAAATCCCTACCAGAGACCTCGAGACTCCTATCAACCTGAAGATGGCAGTTAAAGGATCACGATCATCAATCAACTAAGTTGCAAAGCCTGTCATACAGATTGACAAGGACAGCGGCGATATCTCTGAAGCCCTAGTTTGTTTCCAGGACAACTATGATATCTTGCTAGGAAAGCCTTACCTTACTGCACACCATACTGTAATAGATTGCGAAAAATCTATTATTATCTACCAGAACAAAGGAATCACCCTTACCTGCCAGAAAGCTACACATGCACGATTCTCTGCAATGAATGAAGCAGATGCCCCACACTTCATTTCCGAGTTTCCTATAGTATCCCCGGCAAGAAGACAGCGGAATTACCACCCTTGAGAGATGTCAACCACCAGATCCAGCTGAAAGATACACTTTCGGACCATAATCCGTGATTCTTCACCTTCCCTCACAAGATTATGACAGCATACAGAGCATTAATCGCAGACTGGAAAGCCAAAGGAATCATTTACCCAAGCGAGGGACACAACCCAGTCAACATAATCCCAAAGCTGAAACCCAATGGCGAAATCAGACTGCTTGCAGACCTTGTACTCAGGAATGATATTACTATCAAGGACCATGGAGCGATTTCCAACCAAGCCATGATACTCAGAACTGTTCCCAGAGCAAAGTTCAGATCCACTATAGACCTAGCAAACTGGTACTTCCAAATTCGAGTTCTCCCCAGCGATGAGAAATCCAACACAATTAAGATACCATTTGGATCCTTTGCATGCAGAGTTAACCTGTAAGGAGATGCCAATGCCCCTGCTACAGCTATGAGAATTATAGAGTTTGTCCTAAATGGATTTATTGGAAGTTTCGTTTGGGCATACATGGATGACATTACCATATACTCAGAAACAGTTGACGACCATATCTCGCACATCAGATCAGACTTGGGATGACTGAAGTAGCATCAAATCAAAGCATTGCCAGCCAAGTGCAAATTCTTCGCCACAAAGCTCTCACTCCTAGGACATGTTATATATGAGAAAGGAATTCATGCAAACCCTGAAAAAATTCGATCCATCCAAGACTGGCCCAAACTAAAATCGAATAAGGATGTGCCGACCTTTATTGGAGTTGTGATATATCATGTACAGTTCCTTCCACACCTTGCCTCCACCACTGCCCCCCTCGTGGACATAATTTCCCAAGATGTGTTTGAATTGCGACCTCTGCATGAGGAAGCCATTAAACAGGTTAAGTGCCTGGACAAGGAGACAATTACACTCCTCCCCATCTCATATGAGACATCAGCTGATCCAATATACCTCATTACTGACGCCTCTAAGGTTGGATCAGGAGCATGGGTTGGCCAAGGGCCCTCCCCAGAGAAAGCATACCCTGCCGCATTCCACAGCAGAAAGTTTGCAACTAGTCAGCTGCACTACCCTGTCCATGAATTGGAACTTTTGGCGATTATGGATGCCATTGAGGCATTCCATCCGATTCTATATGGCACCAAGTTCACTGTTGTGTCTCACAACAAGGGACTGTCCTTTTTCCGGAAGCCGAATAACCTACCTTACCGCCAAACTAGATGGCGCATGTTCCTGCAATCTTATGATTTCGATATCATACACAGACCTGGGAAAGACAATATCCTTGCAGATGCACTATCAAGGATCTATGGAGACACCCCAGCTGAAGAAGACCAAATACTCGAAGACCCTACAGAGAAGAAACCTATAAAGAGCCCCTCCTTCGCCATGAACAGTGTATCAAGACTCTACCTCAATATCGCCCATGGACTAGACCCTTCTTCTGCCCTCACTCTTCTTGTACCCTCTCGCATTCTTACTCCTGAACAACACTCCATGTGGAACTCACATCATGGCACCAGCACAAACTCCTCCAGCTTCCAAGAAGCGAGTCACGACTTAGATTCTGTTGTCCAAGCCATGGACAAAGAAGTAGATAGCCTCGAGCTTGCAACCAATTCCATTCCAGGTTGTGAAATTGTCGAGACCTCCTCCTATCTCAGTAACCCTCAAGATCTATCCGATGCAACAGTACTTATTGAGCGAGCTAAAGCTCAATTGTCTGGCCTTGCGGCGAGAATTAACAACACTCCTGGAGATATGGACCAACCTCTACATCCAGATGCTACCACCAACTGCTTTAAACGAACCATTTAGCACAATTATTTCCCTATGGGGGGACTGACGTGGCGATGGGTGCAGGGCTTGGATTGCTTGATGAACTTGGTGGACTAGGTGGTCTTGGTGGACTAGGTAAATCGTCTGGTGCAGGGCTTGGTTCTCTTGGTAGACTAGGTGGTCTATGTGGCGAAGCTAGGGGTGCAGGTCCTGGAGCGTCCTCAGGACCGGAATCTGATTCTGATTCTGAGCTTGGTTCTTTCTTGGATTGCACTTCTTGGTGGAGCTGTTCCTGGACTTGTTCTTGGACTTGGGCTTGGTCTTGGACTTGGTCTGGAGCTTGGGCTTGGGCGTGGTCTTGGGCTTGGTCTTGGTCTTCTTCTTCGCTGCTGCTGCTATCTACTAAAGATAGTGGTGAGTCCTCAGATGGTGGTGCAGGTGGCGGTACTGGCGCTTGACTTTGGGGTACTGAGGAGGATGCTACCGATCCTCTAGTGAAGTGCCTTCTGGTATCTCTTGGAAGCGAAATGGTTGCTAGCTAGGATGAGCTGGTCTCGCCAGGAGTCCGCTCAAGGCCTTCTTGGAAACAAGGATGTGTACTAGTACTGCAGGGTCAAGGTAGGCGAAGGGTGATCAGTCCTCTGCCAAAGATCAAAGGTATATTTGAGTCTAGGTCAAAAAAAGTAACCTACTCCCAAGTATCTCGAGAATCCCAAAGGGACTCTGAAGATACAATTAGGATAGGGGGAGAAGCATCGATGGATAGGTCTTCAATAGACAAGGTAAAAGGTATGGAACTGATAAGGTGACTGTTCAACTTGTAGTATTATAGATGATAGTCCTGTGAGGCTTGAGAGTCCGAATCCTTAAGGGATTGCAGGCTGTTTAAATACAAAAAATTATAGCTAGTAAAACTAAACAAAAGCCCAAACATCCTGTCCAACAACAAGCTAACAGAGGTAGCATACCAAGGTAACCATATTGCAAAAACAGAGGGTTAAAAGCGACAGGATGGAGCTAACATAACTAGTAATGGAATCCAAACTGAAAGAAACAAGAGATCGCTACTACTATACAAATCCAGTAGGTATAGCAGGAGGATAGCGATACTCAACTGGGTAGAAGCAATGAGGGGTAGTGATAAGTGAAACAAGAAAGAATAACCAGTTAGTGGGTCATAACCAAACAGGAAGGAACAACCAAATAGTAGCGCTTATCAGGTATAAACCCAAAAAAGTAATAACCAACATCAAGTCAATAGTAATAGTAGAAACATCATAGGATTCCGTTACAAAACCCCTTCAAGACTCAGACTACTCAGAATCCGATACCAGCACAATACTCTCCACCTTGGACGAATCTCAGATGGAAAGCTAACTGCTTCATGGTATTGTCTGCGCTACTATGGGGCTTATAAAGGTCTTAGGTCCTGACACTAGTGATGGATATATGTTTACTGATTAAGTTATATGTTTTGAAATTGAGTTGAATGCTCCAAAGGCGGGCTGGTCATTAAGCCCATTATGATATTCCTTATTTCTTAGTTTGTTTTATATCTTTTAAGGGGAATGTAATGGTATCCTATTATGTTTCTACTATTACTACTGCCTTGATGTTGCTTATTAGTTATTTGGGTTTATACCTGTTAAGCGGTACTTTTTGGTTGGTCCTGCCTACTTGGTTATGACTTCCTAACTGGTTATTCTTTCCTTGTTTCGCTTATCACTACCCCTCCTTGCTTCTACCCCTTTGGGTATCCCCATCCTTCTGCTATACCTACTGGATTTGTATAGTAGTAGCGATCTCTTGTTCCTTCCTATTTGGATTCCATTACTTGTTTTGTTAGCTCCTTCCTGTCGCTTTTAACCATTTGATTTCGGAATATGGTTACCTTGTTATGCTCCTTCAGTTAGCATGTTGTTGGACAGGATGTTTGCGCTTTTGTTTAGTTTTCCTCACTACAATCTTTTGTATTTGAAGAGCCTGCAATCCCTTAAGGATTCAGACTATCACGCCTCACAGGACTATAATCTTTAATACTACAAGTTGAATGGTCACTCTATCAGTTCCATACCTTTTACCTTGTCTATTGAAGACCTATCCATCGACACTTCTCCCCCTATCCTAATAGTATCTTCCGAGTCTCTTTAAGATTCTCGCGATACTTGGGAGTAGGTTACAGGTTACATCCCAGAAACAAAACAACTGTTTCTAAAAACAAAACCAAAAAATAATTTCCCCAAACATGAAAATCAAAACCAAACTTGATAACCTTGCCATCATCTGAGACTCCACAGTCGTCATAGTCGCTCTCCAAGTTGGGCTTCTAAAATCCATAGTCCACCTTACCTTCATCAGCAAACTCTCCATAGACTCGTGTTTTAGGCAAGAATCCGATATTGATATATCCAGTTTTAATAGGAAATTGGTAACCGGGAAGGTTGTCCGTCCACCATTCCTGTACAAGGTCCATAGCGTTCTCCAATCCTTAGACAAGCCCCCAGCTGTTCTCCGAATCCGCATACCCATTCCACCAAACAAGAAAGTGCTCTCGTCTGGAGTGCTGCCTGTTATCTACCACTTGTCGAGCTCCCTAATCCGGTACTCCCTCAACCAGAAAGGGTGCTGGTTTCGCATATGGCCTGCCAGGGAACCTATTATCATCCTTCTCCATCAATTTCTTAACTGTAGAGCACTGACATACTCCTTCCTTGCATCTGTAAATCCTAGCGTCCATCTTGACCATGTAGTTCGTTGTGTAGGAATACTATTCCAAGACCTCAAATGGTCCTGTCCATCAGGGTTCCAGCTTCTTGCTTCTACCATATTTCGTAGGGAATAGTTTTCCACAGACCAGCAATCGCGCGCCCACATCAATGGGTTTGTGGGTGATTCTTCTCCTTGGTGCCATCCTGGTACTCGTAAAGCTTAAAATCTTCACAGATTGATAGGCATCATTTGTCAACGCTTGGTTTCTGTTCAAGAGGTCATCGGAGGCAGGCACTAGGGCGTTTCCGAATCTGATAGTCGACTGCATAGGGTAATCTTGTCCATAGACTGCTCAGTATGATGACATGTGCCGGACATCAGAATGTCCTGCATTCTTGTCGGCTGCTAACTCAGAAAGTGCAAGTAACCAGTTGTTCTGGCTCTAGTTAACAACTTCCTTAAAGTGGTCTTAATTTCTCTAATCTATCTCTCAACTTGGCCAATGGTCTCGTGGTATCCGGGTACTGCCTTGATGTATTCGAATCCCAAAGATTTCATGCTTTGAGCCCTGTATGGTGAAGTAAAACGTTGGTCTGCATCGCTGATAATCTAAGTGGGTACTCCATGCGCAGTGAAAATATGGTGCCGGAGGAGGGTAAGGGTCTCCATTGCTTGACGGTTTATTTGCGTAGGTATAAACCAAGTAAATTGAACAGCCCTATCGACAACTACTAGTAGTGTGTCATACTTGTTGTTTCCAGACTTGTTGAATGGTCCTGCAAAGGCGATAGCATAGGAGGTGAATATTTCAGTGGGTAAAGGCCTAGTCTATGGCTCCCCTTCAAGTAGCCTGTTGCATTCCTTAATCCTTTGGCACATATCCTATTGGCGACCATAGTCTTGGAAATCTTTCCTCATCTCAGGCCAGAATAAGTATTCTGTACCATAGTGTAGGTTCCTCTCTGCGCTGTGATGTCCACTGTTGTGAATCTCATCAATAACGATCTCCATGAGCTTCAGCCCATTTACTGCATGACTCTTAGGTATGTATGGGCAATCTTGACCACACCTGGTCAGTGCAAATATCAGTCCATGACCGATCCCGTATAGGGGGTATAGCTTGGCACCTCTCCCTGTGTTACTAGCGTCAGAAGGTTGTTTGTATAGGTTATCGTTCCTGTAGGCTTCCATGATCTGTCTTCTCCCTTGACTGCCCATCTCTGCCACCATTCCTGCTGTATCCCGTTCATCCTCTTCTCGTTTCAGGCTTGGTACTTTCTACACCTGATCCTTTTAGAGCTTGTAAAGGGTAAGCAGATGGTTAAGAAGGGGAGGAGGCTCGATGACTAGTATAAGCCTTGGTTGGCCGAGTGCTGCATAGCAGCAAAGGGGTCGCATAGGCTCACTTGCACACTGGTCGTAAGGACTCTCCTGGTCCTGGAATTAAGAACTCATAACCTCTAGTTGCTCGTTTAAATGTCCCCTGAGTGCATCAAGTCAACTAGAGTCTGTGGGCGTAGCAAGATGCTATTCCTTTCTTCGTAGGTAGAGCCTGGTTCTGGTAGAACTATCTTGTATCTGAGCTTCTCGTCCTTATGGATGGTACACTGCCGATTATAGTATACATTCTAGTGCATGGCCGTATAGTTTCTCCCAGTATCACTAATTTCTAGGGTGAATCTGTCTCCCCAATGGTTTCCTGCGCTAATTGAACAAGCAGAGCTATCAGATGGAAGTGGTTCTTCAATTGGAAGTGGTTCAAAGCGGGACATATTTAAGGAGGTGAAAGGTATGTAGTGGGTGTTTGAATCTTCTTCGTTGGTAGGGTCTTTGAGGGTTGTTTGGTTCTGGATCAAATTGTCCATGTAGACAGGAAAGAGTGTCAACTAAATAGTTTCCCTTCCCCAGCCTATAACATATCTATGCCTCATATTTTGCCAAATAGGTTCGCCACCTCAACTGCTTGTATGAGGGATTCTAGGCTGTCTTCATGTACACCAATAGTTGGTGGTCAATTATGATTGTAAATTCTTGCCCTGCTAGAATATAATCAATATTGGTTAAGGTATCTATAATTTCAAGTGCTGCCTTGTCGGTAGTCCATAATTCATCTGAGAGTGTGTGAATTTCCTGCTGTGCAATGCTGCACACCTTGCCGTTTCAGCTTTGTCTCCTTGTCCAACCTGAGCTCTTACCTGTGAGTTAGAGGTCTCCGTCATGAGCCATTTCTTTTTTCTTGAGGTGTAGTTGATTTTTCTCATGACCTAGTTCTGATTGGCGATCTTCTGGACATTCTCAATGAATTGATCATATGTTTGTATGCAGATAAACTTTGCATTTCCCTTTAGATTGGTCCAGGGTGAAGTGAGTGAGGGGATATGTTGTAGGAATTGGCTAAAGTAGTTTAACAATCCTAGGAATTCCTGAAGTTGCTTCTTATTATTCGGGTTTTTCAACTCTGCAATCCTACGGATCTCTTAATCAATGTTATAGGCCTCTAGTGATCGATATAGTTGCATAATTCTGGTAATTCTTTAGGGATGAAGTCCGACTTCTTTCTGCTCTAAAAGAACTACCCTTTTTCCAAACTGTCACTGTGAACTTTAAGGTGTTTCAATTAGTAAGACTCAGGATCGGAGAATATGAGTATATCTGCGATATAGATATATACAAATTCAACTACGTAGTCTGCGAGTAGGTATGACATGATCCTGATAAATGTTACTGGTGAATTCATATCTTTTTGTAAGATAACCTTGTGGAGAAAACTTGCAAAGGGTGTTTTGAAACAATTATATTTAATATCGTCAGGGGGAACATGGTTTGAAAATAAGTATCCATATGTTCGAACTTGGTTCTGTATCACGCCCTTCCTCCTGCATTGAGTAGTCTCCTTTGGTTCAGAATAGGTTAATTATGCATCGGGGAATTGTTATATCTCGCTGTAAGGTCTGCTATACAACTTATCCTGTCATCAGTCTTTCCTTTAACTGATATAAACATTGGAGCTGTGTCTGGGACTTATGCTCTTTTGATGACCCCTTTTAGCAGTTTCTGGTCTAACCATGCTTGGAGTCGAATCTCGTACTTCTCTGGTATTGAGTATGTTGGCATCGTCTTCAGATTCTCTAGTTCCTTCAATATAATTCAGTGGTTGATCTTCCTAAAAGGTGGGAACCTTTCTGGAATCGGATCTGGGAATACCTATGGGTATTGTCCCTTTATCTCTTCTGTACTTGTCACAGCTTCCGGAATTCTGACACTTGTTATTGTGCAATTGACCCATATATTTGCGTCAGGAAAGTGAATCCTTGGCTTTCTGCATTCGATTAACGCTTTGTTTCGCGATAGGAATGGCACTATAATCATGGCATCGTACTTGGCTAATTTCACCATCATCATTCTAATACCAGTAGTCTTCATCTTCCCAATCGCTATGCTGACCTTACATTCTTTCTGGGATTCATATTGTGACCCTTTCATAGCTATATAAATGGTTGCAGGAGATGCCATTTCTATAGATGGAAGTCCATATGTAGTGACAAAGTTTGCACACAATAGGTCAGTTCATATAGTTCCTGTTTCAAATAAGAGTTTCGCTTGTTTGCCGTTGATCAATATCCTTCCTTCCAATGCACTGTGACTCTTCTGATCTTTGGGTAGCATGTTCTATGCTGATACATGGGTCTCAACTTCTAGGGCGTTGACCTAGACTTCATCTTTTCTGCAGGCCTCCGCAACCCGATTCGTTGAATGTTTCCTTTATGGGTGTCTTTCTTTTGCCTTTGTCACTGTAGCTGGGACAATCATTTGCCACATGTCGTTTACTACCGTAGGTAAAGCATGGTCCTTTTGCTTTTCAAGTCTTTCTTTTGCTTGATTCCTTTTTCTTCTATAGAGGTTTGTTGTCCTTCATAGTGTTGTGTTCCTTGTATCGGTCCTTCTGCTAATCCTTTCCATAGGCTCCTGTATAGTGGAGGATTGCATCCTACTGTCTCTGTATAGGCTATCATGGTCAAGGTTGTTTCACTAGAATTGTACCATGTTCTGATTTCTCGCCTTAGCCTAATTTGCATGCATTGGATAAACCTTTGGATGAAGGCATATTGCGAAATAGTGCCTTCTGCTAATCGTGATCTGTACATAAACAGGTCTATACCTACCGTAGTGATGCACTCCGTCTTACTATCCTTGACCTGCTTATTCCCCTGGAATCATTTTTAGATATCCTCCTTCTTTCTGGATGACTGGAATTATTCTCTTAATTTGTCGATAAGCTAATCTCTGGTCAAGTCTTCGCCATAGTTTTCTGCCTCATGGAAAGCTGCTTCCAGAACTATTGCTTCTGTGTATAGTATCCAATAGTTTCCCGCTCCGTCTGTTTTAGACTTGACTCTATGTAGTCTCTGGTATTGCTAAACTAACTGTTACCAACCATCGAACGGATCAGGCTTAAGGTCTTCACCTTCGTTACTAAACCTCTTTGGTGAAGGAACCTAGATGCAAGCTTGTCTGTAGTTCTTTGAGATAGCTGTCTAGTAACAGGCGGATTACTTGGTCTTAGATTCTACAGGGTGTCATATCAGACAAGCTATCAGAGGTCACCTCCGTGGTAGGGCTGATTGTCGAGTCCTTGTTTGCTCCTGCTTGCTTTCCCTTCAATCCCTTTAGCGTATCGGGGAACTCTAAGAGAGTTCGGGCTTTCTCCAGGGCTACTTCGTTGCCAAATCGGGTATCAATTAATTGCTTGGTCTGGTAATAACAGTTTTCATGGTACGTCTACTTTGAAGTATGATGCTGATGATTGTTCCCCTATGGTGGTAAGACTGGCTGTCGTTTTGTAACTTCCTGTTACAGGATCTGCATAGCTGACCTCTTATGGAGTCCCTTGTCACCTACCCTGTGCAACTGCTTGCATGCCTGAGGTTTCCAAACCTTAGACTACTTCCAACTCAACTACTTGTTGAAGTTAAACAAATGTTACCCCACCCTGAGTGTATCATGCCCCAACAGCAATGTGTCTTGATAAGGTATAACGATAGTAGCTCCGGTCCCTAACTGTAGGGACTTCTAGTCTGCATTACTACCAGATATCTCGGTTATTTGTTTAACATCTGAAAATTATTATATCGCCTGCTTTGCTAAGTCGTGGACTTACTTGTTGTGGTTTCGTACGAACTGAAAAGTATTAACTGCTTAACCAAGTATATTGAAAACTCTGTATGTTGAAGTTTGCCCGGTCTAAGCTCCCGAGGAACAGTCTGAAATTCATCCTGTCGATTTTCCAAAGCTTTCCATATCCTTCCTTTTGATTTCCAATCAATGGATATAACCATGCTCCCCTTGTCGTGTCCTCCGATAGAACAAGTGCCTCATGTATCTAAACAGTACAGACAACAAAATATGTATAATCATAATACATAAGTCCTAATATCAAACTTATCAGGTATCAGCTTGACACATGAAACCCAACTTAAATCAAACTAATTATCAAACGATACTCGAAACCAATCATAAAATAAACTAAGTATCAAACCATACTTGAAACTAATCATAAAACAAACTAACTCCTTAGTAGCCTTGCTAGTCTCCGTCAGCCTTGTCAGCCTTAATAATATTAACCAATGCCAGTTACAAGTGCAGCCTTTCAGGACACTTATTTCCCTCTGGTAAGACAGACATGGCGATAGGAGCCAGGTTTGGATTTCTTGGTGGACTAGGTAGACCAGGTAGTCTTGGTGGGTTTAGTAAATCGTTACGTGCAGTGCTTGGTTCTCTTGGTAGACTAGGTAGTCTAGATAGTAAGGTTGAAGTACTAGTCCTAGAGTCTGCTTTGGACCGGAATCGGATTCTTATTCACGGCTTGTGTCGTTCTTGATTTGGACTTGTTGGTAGATCTGTTGTTGGTCTTGTTCTAGAGCTTGCCCTTTGTCTTGGTCTTGAGTATGGGCTTGGGCTTAGTCTTGAGCTCAAGCTTGCTTTGCTTTTTCACTACTGTTCCTAGGTATGGTGCAAAGCGTTCCCAAGGTGTACCAGGCCTGTTGCATCATGAAATACCTTTAAACTACAAGGGCTGAGGATTATATTTAAAAACAATGTCTTTCAAAAGTCAAGTTTGTTTTATAAGGCTGCATCATACCCTTTGGATAATATTGATTTATGTTTAAAACAGTTAAACCAATATATTTATCATGTATAATATTATATTTAGAATAGAATACATGAAAATGTTTTCAAAAGAGAAGAACTAGTTAGATTGTTGATTTAATCAGCATGCTGGTTACTCACACGCAAGTGCGACTTGTATTTCCGACTTGTGAGATTTTCATATCCGCGTGAAGCATAAGTGACATTACTGCGATATGCTTCCAGTATCTGCTGTGACTTTGCCCAATATCTCCAAATTGTCTTCCTTGATATTCCAGCCAATGCCTCTGGTACCAAACGTTGGAGACCTTCAATATCATAGGTGCAGTTTTCTCTTGTATATGCCTTGGCTGCATCCCCATAATATTCTTTAAAGTTAAGTTCAAAGTGGGTTACTGGATAGAATATAACTTCATGGCCGTCTGAAAGAATGGCTTCTTCAAATTGACTCTTTTGATTTTTGAAGTCAGCCTGTGAGGCCATAAGTGTACGAGCACAACAGCTTCCACCATTCAAACCTTGCGGATTGAGTTTGCTCTTTTTGCCTGTGGCTGACTGAATTGAGCATTGAACACGGAAGCGAGGAATATGGTGTGGCCATAAGGCTCGTTTAGTGAGCACAACTTTGAGGCCTTTGGGAGTCCCATCGGAAAAGGTCATCCGCTATATATATCCACTGTCTGGATGGTTGGAATCCCTTACATAGGTTTCGCGCATTCGTTTTGGATTTTTTCAACCGGGCTCTGGATTCATCTTTAACACTTGTGAGGAATCCTCTGCATACTTAAGATGATTTCTCGAATTATCAAAGGCAAACAAGGCCTTGCAACCAGGGAATTGAGCTATAAAACTAGTAATGGCTCTTAGAAGGATTTGGTCAAGGAGTCGATCACCGGTCCACCAAATATCACCTCCGCACTTCAGAATAACAGCTGCATCACCATCACCCAGTCTGCCAATTGAATAAGAAAATCTGATACATGCACACCTTAGCCACGACCCTTCAAGCATAAAGGTTAGTGCTCGTTATGTACCCAAATAAAATGAGGGCAATCAACGGCACTGAATGTGCATTCATCTTGTGTGACGAGAATAACAAGTGGCATGTCTCCTGATAGATGATTTGAATTAGGAATTTCATTTAACTCTTTGTCCCTTACCAAGAAAGGTTGTTGGTATAGTGCCATACGGGGCATGAAAGTCTCCTCACGGTACTGCCTAATATCTGCTCGTTCATGGCCATCTTTATAAATACCTTTCCGATACTCTTTATGTTTAATATCAAGCTTTTTCAGCCACCTTGCAGCGGTT
The DNA here is from genome assembly GCA_003316355.1 of Tuber calosporum. NCBI lineage: Eukaryota > Fungi > Ascomycota > Pezizomycetes > Pezizales > Tuberaceae > Tuber > Tuber calosporum. The sequence continues at coordinate 33,065 of QFET01000908.1, read as the reverse complement.
GAAGAAGCAATCACCTTTTCAACTTGTCTGGCCATATTGCTGTTTGATCGATTCGCCACATCTGGCTTCTTATCACGGTTTCTCTAATCTTCTGCCACTGCTTGGCTAGATTTCGTGAATTGAGCTCTATTTCCCCTCATTTTATGCACCTACACCTTGAATATAAGAAAATATATGAGAGCCAACTCACTATCACCAACTAGCTGTATATGCTCTCAGACAGCCAATAGGCTATCAGGATCCTCAAGCAAACTGATGATACGACTGCGTTTGCTAGCATCCGGCTCTGTTAGGTCTCTCTTTGTAACCCAGAGAACCTCATCCCTCATTATGCGTTTACGCACTTTCCTACCCCATCCCCCACTATCCGCAACTCGGGGAGCAAGTGCCTTTCGAGACGGTAATGGATTGCCAGCTCCAGTAAATAAATCTTCCCCTTGGAGAGCCAGGCGTTCATTGGAGTCTTGTTGTTTTAGGAACAAATAAAATTGGTAATGCCAAGTAAAATGCACGCCGGAGTGCTTGCTATTTCCTTTCCCCTTTCTGGGGTGAATGAGTTTGGCCATAGCTTTCATTTCATCTTCCAAAATACGAAGGCGGTTCTGGCATGGCGAAAATTGTGCATGGAGTGGTCTTGGCCATTTCGCATAATAGCGGCTTGACTCACGTCTCCCGTGCGGAATAAAGGCTTCTGGTTCATGAATCATATGAGGTAACACGGTTGGACTAGGCAATGGGACAGGATTAAACTTGTTTCTGGCTTAGGCTAATTCTACTTTCTTTGGTGCACGAATTTGTCGTAATCGTACTGTACTAGCAGCGGGATTCTCTTTACTGCCTGGTCTTTCGGCAATTGCCCCACCTGCCTATTTTCAATCTTATCAGTAACAAATACTTTGTATTCAAAATTCATCCAATATCAATTTAGTACTATGGGGCTTGCGATCGAAAATGACTTACATTTTGAACCTCTTTTGCTTGTTTAAGCCTTGCTCTTCTCATACGACTTCGGAGAGTATTGAGATTGATATTTGGTTCTGGTGGCAATGGCGAATGAGGTATATCTTTCTCCATCCTGAAATATTTAAAAAAGACTTCAGTTGAAGTGATCATTGACAAAATAGGGGCAATAGTTTTTTTAATTCAATCAGTTCGGATCATTTGGTATTACACTATCATACATCCTCTTGGATTTGAAACAATGCTATAAATAACATTACTAATGGTAAAATTTGGTTGTGAAAGCTATTGTTCTTATATATAACCCTGCACCCCTCTAAAATTCAAGTGTTTCATGATGCAACGGGTTGGTACACCTTATGAGCGCTTTGTACTATATTAAAGATAGTTCTGAATCCTGAGATGGTGGTACAGGTGAGGGTACTGGTACTAGACTTGGGTCAGGAGGTTGATAATATCGATCCTCTGGTAGAGTCCCTTTTGGTTTATCTTAGAAGTGAAATAGTTTCTAGCTAGGATAAGCTGGTCTTGGCAGGGGTCCGCACAATGTCTTCTTCAAAACATAAGGGTGTACAAGTACTGCCTGGTCAAAGTAGAGGTCAGATAATTAGCCCTTTGACGAAGATCAAATATTTACAATGGTTTAGGTCAACAAATGTAAGATAAACTCAAGTATCATCAACTTCACAAAGGGACTCTGATGACATGAATGGGGTAGGGGGAGAAGCATCGATGGATAGGTGTTCAATATAAAAAGAAATAGATAAGGACCTCATAACTGACAGTACAACTTGTAGTACTAAAGGTCATAGTGCTGTAAGGTGTAACGGGGTAGCCAATTAGGTACTATTCAATTTCTAAGACGGTGCTACTAACGGGCAAATCGTAGAATTGTTGGGAAAGCTCGTTAATAAGTATGATAAAAGATAAAGGTTCTTGTAGGCTTGTTAACTGATTAGCTTCATAACTGAATATATTGTTAAGGCATGTTCTTGATTGCTTGTTGATTACATGACTATGTGTAACCCTTCTAGATATGTCTACATTTAGCATACCAACTGTCAGCCCAGCCAGGGGCCTAAAGGGGGCATGGTAAGAAAGGGTGTCCATGACTTTTAAAAGGAACAGGGTAACCAGAGGAATTATGAATTGGAAAGTACCTATAGACCTAGTTAGGTAGAGTAACACACAACCACAATTAGGCAGGGGAACCAGTTATTCAAGTAATACGAGGTTACACATTACCGGAGTATAGTAGGAATACCCAGTACCAGAGTTATACAGGTTAACTGGCAAGGCTTGGTAACTAGAAGCACGGATGAAAACTTGGTAAGTGGTGTAGAGCACGTCAGGCATGTACCATTTTTGTAAATCCTAGTTTAATGACAGTGGAATCCAGTATACACATTAGAGTAATTATACAAGACCGCCCTGGAACATATATGTATGTTACGCAGATTCCAGAATAGATTTGGGCCATGAATTGATCAGAGTACCCTACCGTGTAGATCAGAATAGGGTCGTGAAGCTGAAGTTACCCAACCGTTACCATTATACGAAACGCAAAATATTAGAAAAGCTACCAGGGGATGTTTTAGTGGATGTTGTCAACCACCATTGAGATAGGTGGCAAAGTATAACAGTAGGATTAAGGTTTACAAAACTGGGCCGCGGACGTGATCATGTAACATATTATTGTCGCAACATTCAAGCAGAAAGTTCGTGTCGGCAGGGTATATAAGGGGTTAGGCGACGGCCGACTCAGGCAAGATGTCAGTTTGGACACCAGAAGGGACCCCTGTGTTACTCTAAGTACCTAATAACCCTATTTGAGGTCTGGGAGCCCCTAGGAATGGACATCTAGGTCTTGGGGACAAAGGGAAGTTTGTATGGATAATCCTCTACTGTAAAACAACTTTTAGATAACAACCTATACCATTACTCCTAGACATTAGAGTACACAGGAGGCATTTAGTCTTATCCTAGTTGAGGTAGTTAACGAACTATTGGGTATGGGTAGCGCCCAATTAGCCAACCTAGTGGTTCAACAGACTGGGAAGATAAGCTGTTAAAAGAATAGCCTCAGATTGGCCATGAAGAGCAGGTACACTACAACACTTACTTAACCGTAATTGCCACTGGACAAGTGAGTCTGATCACAGATTATAGGTCCAAGGTCGACTGAATATCTGTAACTGAAAAGAGATCAATCGGAAAGGTTTTTCACTCCTGTAGATTTAATAGAAATGCATTGCAGTTGCAGAAATCAAAGCTAGTTGATGAACTGACCTTATCCGAGCGAGCAGCAGACTTCCTACGCTACACATGAGTTAGTACGGTGTTTTTAAACCCTTGGTAGAGAAGGTGGCTTATTTATTGTCGGTGTAGTGATGTGTTTAGACGGCCTTTGTGATTCTACTAAAAGAAATACGATCAGTACTCTTGTCTGATAACCAACAATCCTCTAGAGAAGAACTTGACTTGAGTGAAGCTTCGGCTTAACGATATTAAGTTTGACTACTTGATATATTTGATTTTATCTTTACGTTCTGTAAACTGTACTTTAAGTTTTTAGTATGGTCTCAACCATAGGATTGATCTGCCTACATGGTGCCCCTATTACAGTATAACATTATGCTCTTCACTTAACTCTGTGCGGGGAATTGTTCCTCATAGTGACAACTTTGTAAACATTTCTGAGTTCAGTTCTCCGTGTCCGAAACAAGTGGCCCAGGGTCGAAAGTACCATGTCAAAAATGTCTCTTTCACACTTAGAACAAAGTACAGCTACATCTCCCTAGCTTGTCATAGTCTACAATGTTCTCGCAGACCTTACTAGCATCAGGTTGGAATCTGGTAGTTAATTATTTGAAGCGGCACCCATTGAGTGCACAGGGAGTGTGAAATGATGATTGTAGATCCGCCATCATTGGTAGATCATCATATCCATCACGCACAAACCCCCCATGGTGGTACCTGAGTCAGTCCCTGAAGGGGTTACTATTGACCATGTTACCCACCAACTGTTAGAGCAATACATTCTACCTGAACTAGGCTGTAGGTTCACAGAAGCATGGTTCCAACTCGAATACTGCCTCAGAGCCTAGCAAGTCCATTTCCCTGAGAATAAGGTCAACATTGCTACAGAGAGGGTGAACAAGGTACAGCTTGCCTAGCACCAGCAACTCATGACAGCATTAGCTCTGAAGGGCTGTTTAGATGCTCACAAGTGGGCAGGGAAGTCAGGAGTCAGTATTGAATCCATAAATAAAGTTATCAGGGTGCAAGATCAGCACAATCCGTTGATCAATTGCTCACTCATTCGCTTTACACCTCATTGTGCCAAGTTCATAGCGGATGTAGGCAGAGATAAGCCTTGTAAGCCAGCCGCAAGGAAAGGTGTAGTCTTTGATGAACTCCTGGTAGATCACGGGTTTCCCTGTTTGCAGTTGCAGTCGAATTACTACTAGCAAGCCGATAGCCAAAATCTTCTGCTACTCCCACGAGATCTTCAGGACTGGCGAGTGTGACGCTCTAGAAAAAACTGTTTCAACCTAAAACGTAAAAGGAGGCTATTACCCTTCCGGCAGTGCCAACCTCAGCGACACCTTTTGTACAATTTGAATGACCATATGCAGTGGCAGAAGCAACCCTGGTTCAGGCCACACCACATTATGCATTACCACTTGTTCATCAAATTACACCAACGGCTCCTGCAAACCCAATTGCTAGCTCTTCAAAGACATGGTTTCCAGAGGCACCAGTGCAGTCAGATACGGCTTATTATTCCCCTCCTTCCATGATCAAGTGAGGCCATGCTCGGAATATTTTATCCTATCAGGCACCCAGCACCCTGGACCCAGGGTAAGTGCTAAAACTTCGCCTTGAGGTCCAAAGTTGAAAAAGGCCATTGTCTTTGCTCTAGTTCCGATGACTATACCTACGTTAGAGCCTGCTCCAGCTTCCAACAACTAGTTCCTAGAGGCATGGATAAGGTTCTAGTAGCCAAAGCACCCACACCCAGACTATCATAAACTCGATAGTCTTTCAGCCAGGAGGGCAGTTAAGTGTGTTTGGAGGACTGCTTTAGTATATAAGATACGCATTTGTGAAAGCGCAGGATAAACCAGGGTGGAGGCGTGGGTAAGCAACCTACAGGTGGAGGGAATATCGTCGAAAGAGCAGAACTGAGTGATTGTGACTCTATAACCTTCAGCGACGACTGCTTTCCTCCCTGCTTGATCTCAGGTGATTTCTGGACAGACTAAAATCCCTCTTGGAAAGGGCTACGATGCGAGAGTATGATGAGCAGTTACAAGCTATGACGCACTACGTTCAATAATCCAATATGAAGTCCCAAACTTGTCCAAAGAATCCCGCGAAGTTTAGGATTAAAGGGTTAAAATGAGACCACCTTATGAAAAAGGGATATATCCAAGATAGGAAGATTAGGTTTGACTACTATAGATACTACAAGTTGTCTGAAAGATTAAGGTCAGCCTAACCATCGGGCTTCTTGAAGGGGCTGTAACGAAATGGTGTCATAGCATTCATATGCACATCAGCCCTAGTGCAGCTCTCAGTGCCTTAGTCAACATCAACTGAAGCAACATGTTATATACTTGGGCAGGTTTTCGTAAGTGTCTGGAGTCCAGTTTCAGTCTTCACTTATATCGGGATCATGCGCTTCTCAAATTTAATATACTTCGGTTGTGAAAGCTGGAAAGGTAGATTATTTTCTATAAAAAGATATTAGGTTAGCCAGAGAGTTGCATTATAATAGGATTAGGGAAGGACAAGGCTTGCATTAGCATGACCACAGATCTGCGGCATGCTTATGGGCTAAATGCTCCTCACCATGAAGCTAGTATCGACTACATTAACCTTTTAAGACACACACATCCCCAACTAGAGGATGTATACCCTTTGCACTGTATGGTTGTCAAAGAAAACTATACTTCCAATAAGTGAAACAATGAAAGCTCAACTAGTGCTAAGTGACAGTGCAAGAAGCAGAGAGCTACAGGAAATCGCAATACCAATACGATACCACCGACGGCGAACCCCTCACGTGCTAAGAAATCAGACTATGAGGATAAACACTCGAATATTCTAGTAACTCTGACCGACAAATGCTTCTGGTGGAAACGAGGTTCTGGTTATGGGATTGAAGGTCAGTTTTGGAAAAAGTGTTCTGCATGTCAACTAGTTGTACAGTCAATCAAACCCGCTAGGATGTAAACGGCAGCCGAAGTTAGAGAGGGTACTTCAACACTGCCCAAAGATGGACTCATTGAGGCAGCACTTGTTGAGTAAAAGGGTACCGAGTCACAAGGATCATCGAGGTTATTGGAGGTTGATACTGACTGTAGCCAATAGGTAAGCCATCTCAATAATTCCAAAGAAACTAGAAAGCTGACAGCTTTTCCTAGCAATTAGGCTGGAGACCAAGTGTAGAAAGGAAGGGAAATTCAAGTAGTTGAGTGCCCTACGACATTCAAGAAAAACATAGTTGATTCAAGGATTGGTGACAGGATTGGGTTTGAGCTTTAATTTATATTAGGGTTGAGAGGGTTTATTACTTATGTCATTTATTCATTGCTTTAATTGGGGAAGCCAACTAGTGTTATGATCCTATACTGTCAGCTAACTTGCAACAGATAACTACTTCTCGGTAGGTTGGATGAATATAACAAAGCTGTTCTTATAGTCCAGTACGGGGCATGGTGCTAATATCTGCCACCATAGTTGGAGTTCTATTACAATAAGTACTACTAGGCGCAGATCCATGTTTGAATTTAGGCTTAATACCGACCTTGTATTGATAGCCGAACTCTATAGTTCCTATCGTACAACGCCAATTGAGGAGCAGAGAGTTAAGGAGGTAAAGTAATCATATATGAAAGAACTTAGATGGTTGCGTGTAGAGTCCTACCTACAAGTAGTTTGTCTTTTCTTTTATTTTTTTATTTTTTTTGTCATAACGTATTTAACCTAGGGGTGGGACACTCACTAGTTATGTGACAAAAAATGATACGTGACTACTTGATAGAAAAACTGTTTTAACTCAGACAATATTATATGACATAAGCGACAATTTGCTATCCAAATAGCCAGTCTCCATGCCAATAACCTCCATCAAAACTATCTTGATTGAACTAATAGAGCTATATCTATGAGTTAATATATACCAAGAGTGATAACTCATGATTGACTTACAAGGACAAGGTTTTTGTAATGAGAAAAAATTATGAAATTATTATACTTCCGGGCATGGGTAGAGGTAGTTCGTGGCCGCAATTGACGAGTGGTAGAAGGAAGATTGGAGCTCTGTTGGACTCAAGTCGTTAGATTTTCTGAAAGTGAATTTGACCCAATGGAATACTTACTTTATGAGTGGCTTGATATGATTGATTCTTGACTATTTCTTCATCACTGCTGCTCGCAGAGTCCTCATCACCAGAGCTGAGTGTGATGGCGTCTTCATCATGGTTCAGGTGTGCTGCTCTCCATTGACTAGGCTTAGAACATGTCTTTCTCCTCCCTAGAGCTCAAGTCTCCTTACGCTTAGCTGCAGCTGCCGCCTTTTTCTTATCAAGTTCCATAGGCTTATGATATATCTTGGCCAAGTGCTTGGAGCTTAGTAGATGTCCACCATGTAGTTGCCTTCTATCAGCTTTACCTGGTTTTGCCAGTTGTCATACTTTTGCAACCTGTTCTTCAGCAATAATCCTTGCAGCATGAATACTGCGAGCTTCTTTAATACATTGAGTCAAGAGGTCCTTGAGAGCTTTATTCCTGGGAGTTTCCTCTATTTGCGGACTACTGAGTTCAATATGATGAAGCTCAGGGGCTCCAACTACTCTACCTGCCGGTAGACGAAGACCAGGGCGTCTGGTAGCCAGAGTAGTCTTCGGAACCATATTTGCCTGCAGGACTGAATCTCTTAGGATTCGATTTCGGTTAAAAGGGATCAGCCCACAGGCACGCCAGGCTGACTTCATAGTCTCTGGCTGAAAGGTCTCTTGTCTTGCCCTCTGAAGCATGGGAAAGATGTCTCCCTTCTTAATTGTACCATATGGGCCTTGCTTACGTACACGATCTCCAAGCTCCTGCTTGTAATAGGTTGAGAGTGGAGTTAAGATGCCAACATCAAGGGGTTGGAGAATATGAGTCGAATGGGAAGGAAGGCTAAGAAGGTGAATGTGGTGGTCGATGGCATACTTGATGAACTCATAGTTCTCGATATGTGTTTAATGACCATCCAAGACTAGAATACGATGCTGCTTGATACCTTTCAATGGGCGGGTTTGTGGTTCAAATACTACCTGAAACCACTGAAAGGTAATATCAGTATTGGTATAGCCTTTGGGTGAGGTGGCAAAGCAAGCATCTTTCTTCTGTTCAATGTCGATATTCGTGTAGTGTCCCATCAAGTGGGCATTTGCCTTAAACATAATCAGTGGAGGCAAGACTTTGGCTGCACCTGAGATTGCTTCCACCACAGTAATCTAATCACCACTACCATCCTGGATGATGCTGGGATTCCGGTGTTAGGCACGACAAATCATGGTACCGGCTCCTCCTAATCCAATAGCAAATCCCTTTTCGTCTGTATTCCAATTGTCCTCATCCTTTACAAGGAACTTGCATCGAATGTGATTAAAGCTATCAAGATGCATTTTGAAGGAATCCAGGTCTGTAGCCAGAGCTTTCTCTCTATCCAAACACCGCCCTGCTTTGGAATCCAAATCAGGATGATGACCCAAAAAGCGGCTGAGCTGATGCTCTCCAACTTGATCACAGGAATTCTGTCGACTGAGGAGACTGTGAACCATCTGATATACATGTCGGCGGCGAGTTGGGAATCCATAGTCATCACACTTCTTAAGGCATTCACTAAATGCCGCCTCCTCGGATTTGGATGAGAAGCTGCTGTGATTCATGAGCTGCCTTTGGTTGTGTAGAATGTCGTGAGATTCAATTATGTAGTGTAGATTTCGGTATATCAAACATGAGGGATAATTGGCGGAGTGAAAGGTAGGGATTAGCCGCATGGGCCTTCAAGGCATCTTGAAGATGTATCTCCTTCATTACCTTATGCGAAGGCTTAGGCGAATGGATAGTGTTCTGAAAGGTCCCTGAAGAGGTTTGTTGCTTCGTATCTTATATGAGAAAAGTGTAAGTAGAAGAGTACAGAAAGGTCAGAGACTTGAAATCAACGACTCTAATTAAATATGAAAGAAACTTCTGCACAGCCTTAGGGTATTAGAAAACAGACCCTTGTCAACGTCCTCATACTAAAACTTTTCCCAATTTACTTATTTCACTTTATCATTTTTGTCATCAATGTCGTTGTTGCAAATTATATATATATCACTCTTTTAGGCCAAAAACCAATGTTAAAATAAAGAAAAGAAGAAATATCGTTTCATAGACTGAAACTAGAGATCATTTTCTACATTATAGTTGTGTATTAAATTATTTGATTGCCAATTAGATCAGTTGTTTACATTTCAATTTCACTAGTCAGATTTTAAAAACTGTCCCATAACTAGTTAATGTCTTAATACTAGGTCAAATACGTTATATTCATTGTTAAGGTACAAGAACTTGAATGCAGCACTAGCTAAGGCATAACCAAAACCTTAATCCCAAAAACCAAACACAAAGGAAGCCAAAGGCACATAAAGGTCCAAATAGACAGGTAACTGTCCACACACCTCATAGGTAAACTCTAGTTAGGAAAAAACAGCCTAGGAAAAAGAGAGAAACCAAGCCATCAGGTAAAGAAAGACCTCAAGTTTTAAGAACTTGGGGCCGAAAAATGGGGCTGGGAAGAGGAACCCAGTGGGGTGGGAGCAACCAGCGGCGGTAGCGTCTGCGTGCATCTGCGGTGGCCATACAGGCGAGTATGGCGTGTGGGAAGTCTTCGTAGTGTTCTCAGTAGTGTGGACTGAGGATGGGCTCCCCTTCTGAGGCCCAGGAGGTATAAAGAGGCTGGTAGCTCTTATGGGCACACAATAGGTGAATGTGGCCAGGGATGAACTTGCCCAGGCCCATGAAAGGACGTGGGGACAAGGAGGGTCTGTAGGGGTAATGGGCTGGGGGAGGGCAGGCCTCTACCCAGTCGTTGGTGTGAGTCTAGTGGGGCGCACCCTAAGGCTGGTGTAGGTGGCGCGCATAGCCAGTAGTGGGTGGAGAGGAGCACAGAGTGGTGCGAGATCTTCACATGGTAAGAGGGTGTAGGACCAAGATCCTAGGATTGGGAGGATGAGGTGGGCTATCGGATCCACTGGGAGATGGGTACAGACCGGCGGGCTGGGAGGAGAAGTTTTGCAATGGAGAAGATTGACATTGGGCTAGAGACGCAGAGCGAGGTGGCGCCACGAGTCTGGAGGGCGAGACTGCAGCCGGGAGGGAAAGTCCTGGGGCATCCGCCCTGTGGCTGGGTTGATAGTGGGTGGTGTGCATATGAGTCTAAGTGCAGCAAGTCTGAGGAGGTGGGCGCACAGGAGGGCGATGGGAGGGAGGCAGCTTTCAAGAGAGATGACTGAGAGTCTGGTAGAGTGTAAGCAATTAGTAACCCATCTATGGATCTGGTGCCAAAAGCCGCCCTAGTGCCATAGGATTCCACAGGCGGGTACAAAGTGGTTAGCCCCATAGGTGAGGATGGGGAGGAGAAGGTAGACAGCAAGGCGGTTGCACAGATGGGGGAAGAGGCCAGCCCATGGTTGTGAAAGCCTGCGAACGGTAGCCGAGCTGCGTTGAGTGAGGGCCTGTCGTTTGGAGAAGTGAGTTGAAATGGAAAGGGATGGGGTGAGCTAATAGCCAAGCCACCTAAGGGAGTTGGCGGGATGCAAAACCTGCCCATCCAATTGTATGGGGATGATGCAAGGGGAGCCCCAATGGATCTTGGTGCACCAGGGAATAAGCTCCGTCTTGGGGACTGAAAAGGAAACATTGCGTGCTGCTCTGAGATGCTTGATCCAGGAAAAAGCAGCTTGCAGCAGCTCAACATTGCGGTGATAAGAAGGAGAAGATATAGTTAATGCAAAATCATCAACATAAGAAAGAATAAGGCCCCTGGAGAGGGAGAACAGAAGGGAAGACAAGTAAATAACAAAAAGCAAAGGAGATACAGGAGACGCCAGTGGGGTGCCAACTGAAATGGAAAAAAAAATTCCCGATGTACATTGGAAGAGAAGCTGGCAGGTGCAGCCAGTGAGGAACGACCTGACCAAGGAGATAAGGTAGTGATTGACCCCTTTCTTCCTGTATACTGAGGAGAGGAAATCAGGATTAACATTTTCAAAACCTACTTTGATATCAAGGTAGAGGGTGGAGAGGTGAAGGGCGTGGCAGTAAAGGGTGCTGACTGTATGGGTGAGGGTGGTGACTGCATCAAAGGAGGAAAGGCACGCAAGGGAGCCATAATGGTTAGGACTGAGGAGACCACCAGCCCTATCGACGAGGGCAAGGCAGGAGGCGCATTACTTTCCAAGACCTTGGAGATTATCTCGTGAAGGATGAATACCCTAAAGGAGCCCCAGGTATTGTCGGATAGCTTGCCTAGCTTGTCCCGGACTACACCGTTGGCCTTTGGAGGAAGGAAGGGTGGAACACCGAGAGCAGACGAGGGGAGAGGAGGGAAACTAATAAGGAGGGAGTAGTGCGGTCGACCACTTTCCATAACCCCTAGCGGACGGTATCAGGACCCAGCACTGAGATGGAGGAGGAGGCCATGTGGGCGGCAGAGACCTCATCAGAGGCCAGCTCTGGGGCATTGGAGTATAGGCGGAAGATGGAGGGGGCGCATGGCGAGGCATGATGTGGGAAGAAATGGTGGTGCAGAGCATTGTTAATAGACTCTGAAGTGTCAGGCCATGGAAGGGTAGTGAAGCGAGTTGTGGATAAGCCTCGGGTTAGCTGTTTGGTGGCCCATAGGGAAGAGGGAGTGGCGTTCAAGAGGTGGTAGGGCCAGTGGGCCATTTTGGCCCTCTTTATGGCCTTGAAGTGGCCAAGGGGGGCAAGTCTGTCACCCGAGATGTCACCGATAGAACGGGTAGAGCGGGCCTTTCGTGCAGCACAGTGATGTTCTTTCCTAAGAGTACAGAGGAGAGGTGATCACCTGGGCTTGGCCCTAGAGGATAGGCCTTCGAGGGTGGCCCAGTCAGTCAAGGCCCAGTAGGGGCGGGGAGGAGGTTGCCTGTCTTTAGGATCTCTGAAGGAGAAGTAAATGGGTACCGAGTCGGTGCCAGTTTATAGGAGGGTAGTGCTCTTGGACGAGAAAAAAGAAAATAATTCTGGAGCGGCAAAGGAAAGATCTAAAACAGAGGGTCTGCCCGCGCCAGCCAAAGTGAAGTGGGTGAAGACCCCAGGGGTATTGAACAGCGGGTAGCCAAGCTCGGCTGTCCTTGAATAGTAAGGGAAAGACACAGTTATCTCAGTGGGAGAGTGGGCCCGTAATATGGCGGAGGAGGGGTAGTGGATATTAAAATCACCTAAAGGAAGAATAGGAAACCCATCTAGGGGAAATAGCATATGAGGAGAAATGATACGCGAGGTGGGCGCCCTACCGGGGAGTGAGTATGAGTTCAGTACCCGGAGGTGTTGAAAGGAAAACCCAAACCCTCTATGTGTTGGGAAAAAATCAATGCCCATGGTGTCAGACCTCACTAAAAACAATTGAAGTATAACGCTCATAGAGTGTAACGCGGAAGAAACATAGCAGGCTACCAGTAGCTTTTTTAGGTAGGAACAAGGGCGAGAAAAGGACTTTAAACCCGCAAAGGTGGGAACACGACCTCGAAAAATCAAGGGGATCTACGGCCTAGGAGTTGTTAGGTCAACGGCAGGACCCAAGGGACCTGGAGGGGGTGTGGAGGGGCGTGTGGCTTTTGTAAAACCAGGGGGGTGATCTGGCAAGAAGTCCATCTCGTCATGGTCTGTGGTGGGCTGGGCGGGTGCCGGACTATGGTGGGGAGGAGATGGCCTGAAGGGGCAGTGCAGATCACGTTGGGAGTAATCCCCGTCGCAGTTCGGGCATTATGGGGGGCAGGTAAGGCAGCAGCTGAGTACGGCTTTGATGTTACCCGGCTTGGGGAAGGAGCTATTAGAGCATACATGGTTGGCTCACGTGTGGTGGAGAGTGCAGAAGTGGCACACTAGGTGTGGTGTTTTGCATTGGGGGCCCTTAGGACCAAAGGCCTAGTAGTTGTGGCATTGTGTGTGGGGTGAGGAGGAGAAGGCCCTTTCCAATCGTCTATTGGCTGAGAAGAGAGGAACATGTGGTAGGAGGAGGAGGAATGCTCAAGGGCAGTGGTTATAACCAGCAAGCAAGAGTATTTGAAGCGTGAGGCTAGGTCCCTATTGAGGAACCTAGTGGAGAGGATAGGAACACCGAAGAGTTTAGGATTGATGTGGAGAGGCAGGAGAAGTGGTCATCCTCATCCTATGAGAGGCATGCGGAGGGAACAGAGTGGATCGCAATTTGAACGCCTGTAGGAGGTGGGCGGCTGGGAAGCCAGGTGTTGACACCAACTAGGAATGATTGGTTGAAGTGACTAGTAAGGGCTTCAAAGTATGGGGCGTAGGAGAGGGCAGGGACTAGGCCATCAAGGCCAGGGAGGAAGACAGAGCCACAGGGATGGGCGGAGTTGGCATCAACCAGTACCGAGGCTGCCTGGACTTGAACAACCCAGGAGATGACCGCTGTATTAGGGCGGAGGGCTGGTGAGGAATGTGGGGTGAAAAATCTGCAGGAGCAGTAGTGAGAGAGGGGGGAGAGGGTGGAGGTTGTGCTTGAGGGGAGGGGGAGCCAGGACTAGAGGAGGACGAGATGGCATGGTCGGCTGCTGCTGCTGCAACCTTGGCCGCAGAGGTGGGGCTAGCTAGAGACTTACTCTTATTCCTTCTACCTACCACGATTTGAGCATAAGAGGGGCGGAAGTATCCCGGTCACGGAACTGATCGATAGAGAACCAAAGTTTACCAGGAGGGTGCCTTCAGTGCCAGGGGCAGGATATGGGGGAGGTGGGGCAGATGGGGGCGCAGGGCTCCTTTGGTTCATCACAGGACGGGAAGGGATCGCAGTAGCAGTAGTGGAGGTGGGAGGAGGGGTGAGGGTGACACAGTGGGCCAGGTCACGAAGCTCAGAACGGATTAAGGCCGGGCTGGGGGACACGGGGTCAGCAGCCGGGGTGGAGATGGGTAACCAGTCACCGTGGAGTGCCACAGCTGAGGTGAGGGAGTCAGGCTGAGTGCCAAGGGTTGAGGTAGACAGAAGTGCGCCACACAGGAGTGGGATCATGGCGATCTCTCCGGTGTAGAGGTCATCAAGACTGGAGGGAGAGATGGCCGGGACCTGAGCAGAGTTGAAGTTGATAACTTCCTTGATTTCGTCAAGGAAGGAGAAAGGAACCTGTGGTGGGGGGGGACATCCAGAGTGGAGGTAGTGGCTGAAGGTAATGAAGGGGCGGAGGTGAAAAGAGGGGGAGGAGGAGGACCGGCTTGCAGCATGACCAGGCTTAGGGTACGCAAGGGTCTAAGAGAGGAGAGGTGTAGGTGGGATCATGGGAACCGAGTACACTTTCGATGTAGTGGTCTAAAGTGTAGGGGCAGGATAATAGGTGAAGTGAAGCGTGGCGTGACTACACATAGATACTTCTTTATTTCTTTTTTTACTTTTTTTTATATCATATATTCATTGTAAAGCTACTAGAACATGCATGCAGTGCTAGCTATGGTATAAAGGAAACCTTAATCCCAAAAACCAAAAACAAAGGAAACCATCAGCACATAGAAGCTCCAACTGGGCAGGTAACTCTCCATACCCCTCGTATGGTAAACTCAAGTAAGGAAAAACCAGGTAAGGAAACTTAAAGAAACCAATCCTTCAAGTAAGGAAAAACCGAAGTTTCTACGAACATGGGGAGGCAAAAAGGGGGCGAGCAGGAGACCCTGGAGGGGTGGGGGCGACCAAAGGAGGCAGAGAAGAGGGTGGAGACAGCAGCATGTCGGAGGGGAAGCCAACGTGCGTCTCAGGTAAATAGGAGACCAGGTTCAGGAGGGGTGGTATGAAGGACCAGATGGGGTCGGTCAGGCCTATCCCCATGACGCCTTGGAGTTGGCGCCTACGGGCATCGCCGCTGGCCGAGTAGGAAAGTATGGCATTTTGCAAGTCTTCATCATGGTCCCAGAATCATGGACAGACGGTGGGCTCCCCCACGGAAGCCAATGAGGTTTGGAGGGCTAGGTAGCTCTTCTGGGCACGCATCTGATGAATGCGGCCCGCCATGAACTAGCCCAGGCCCATAAAGGGATGTGGGGACAGGGAGAGTTTGTAGGAGTGGTAGGGAGGGGGAGGACAGGCATCTCCTCAGTCATTGACAATGGTCTGGTGGGCCTGCCTCCTAAGGCCGGTAATAGGCGGCTCGCATGGCTGGTAGTGGGGGAGTGGAGGACAGAGGGGTGCGAGATCTGGGCGTAGTATAGGGGCGAAGGACAAGGATCCCAAGATAGGGAGGATAAGGTGGGCCATCGAATCCTCAGGGAGATGTGTGCAGACAGGCACTGAGGGAGGTGCAGTTTTCCTGTGGACAGGGTTTACATTGGGTTTGAGACATCTAGAGAGGTGACGCCATGAGTCAAGTGGGCGGGATTAGAGGAGAGAGGCAAAGTCCAGAGGGGGTCGCCCTTCCGCAGGGTTGATACTGGGGTTAGCGCAAACCAATCTGAGTGCAGAAAGCCTACGTCAGTGGGCGCATAGGAGGGTGATATAAGGCAGGCAGCTCTTCAGGGAGAGGACAGAGAGTCTGGTTGAGCGGTAGCAGTTGGTAACCCATCTCTGGATCTGGTGACAGATGACGTCCAGGTGCCATAGCATTCCCCGGGAGGGTATGAAGAGGTCAGCCCCATAGGTGAGGATGGGGAGGAGTAGGGAGACAGCAAGGCAGTCGCACAGGTAGGGGGGGGAGGCCAGCCCCTGGTGGGGAAAGCCTGCAGACACTGGCGAAGGCGCCTTGAGAGAAGGCAAGTCCTTTGGAGAAGTGAGTTGATATGGAAAGGGTTGGGGTGAGGCAGTAACGTAACCACCTAAGGGAGTTGGCAGGATGGAAGACCTGCCCTTCCAAGTGTATGGGATAATCCAAGGGGAGCAACGCTGGTTCTTGGTGCGACTGTGAATGAGCTCCGTCTTGGGGACGGAGAAGGGGACATTACGCGATGCTCCGCGACGCTTGATTCTGGAAAAGGCTACTTGAAGCTGCAGAACATTGCGGCGATAGGAAAAAGATGATTCAGTCAATGCAAAATAATCAACATAGGAAAGTATAAGGCCTCTGGAAAGGGAGAAATGAAGGGCAGTAACATTAATAACAAGAAGCAAAGGAGATACAGGAGACCCCTCTGAACTAGAGAATGTTCTTTTTTTTTTTTTCTTTTATTCTTTTTTTTTTTTTTTTATTTCATATATTTAATGTTAAGGTACAAGAACATGCATGCAGCGCTAGCTATGGAATAAACAAAACCTTAAATCTAAAACTAAAAACAAAGGAAACCAATGGCACATCAAGCTCCAACGCGACAGGTAACTGTCCAAACACCTCGTACAGTACACTCAAGAAGGGAAAAACCAGCCTAGGAAACATACAGAAAGTGAGCCGTCAGGTGAGGAAAAACCAAAAATTATCAAGAACTTGGAGACAAAAAGAAAGTGGGGGCAGGGGACCCTATGGTGGTTGGGGCAACCAATGGAGGTGGCAATGAGGGGGGGGATTGCAACATGTCAGGGGGGAAGCCGACCTGCCTCTCTTGTAAATATACGACCAGGTTGAGGAGGAGTGATATAGAAGACCAAAGGGGGTCATCCGCGCCTATCCCCACGATACCTTGAATGTGGCGTTTGCGAGCATCAGCGGTGGCCGTGCAGGCCTCTCCCCACTCGTTGATGAGGATATGGTGGGCCGGCCTGCTAAGGCCAGTATTGGCAGCGCGCATGGCAGGGAGCGGGGGAATAGGAGGACAGAGAGGTGTGAGATCAGCACGTGGCAAAGGGGCGTAGGATAATGATCCCATAATGGGGAGAATGAGGTGGGCCATAGCATCCACAGGGAGGTGGGTACAGACCAGCGGAGAGGGAGGGGCAGTTTTCCAGTGGAGAGGATTGACATTGGGTTGGAGGCGCCGGGTGAGGTGACGCCACTAGTCAGTGGCGCGTGACTGCAGGAGGGAGAGAAAGTCCAGGGGGAGCCGCCCTGTGGCCAGGTTTATTTGCGGGTGGGGCAAATGCCAGTCTTAGCCCAGCAAGCGTACGGCGATAGGCGCAGAGGAGGCCAATGGGAGGGAGGCAGCTCTCAAGAGAGGGAACGGAGAGTCTCGTGGAGCGGAAGCAATTGGTAACCAATCTCTGGATCTCCTAACTACAGGCTTCCTAGTGGTCCTTATATAGGCACTCTTCTCTTAACCCTAACCCTGGTGACTCATATCTATGCGTCACATTCCCTGCATGTCTCATATTGAGTCATAGTATGATATCCATCAGCTGACTCCTATGAGTCAGCTGCGCAGCCTCCTGCACCAATCAACATTCATAAGACAGGCCTTGTGCCATACTGTGGGCACATGCGGGAAACCCCTGACTCATTAGGTGATTCCTGAGCAAAAATCATCATATCATATGACTCACAAGTGTGAGTCATGCACACGATCAACCAATTACAATATAACAATAATTGCACCAAGCAGGCATCATGTATAACCTTATGACCACTAATGAGTCATAGTGCAAAATCCTATAATCCTATAACTCATAACCATAAGTCCTGTGAAATCCAAAGCTTCCGTAGTCACTAATCGTAACGGCTAGTGATGGTCTGATTTCAGTGAATTTTGTCGCTTCTCTACGTCATTCAGGAAGGACTTGATTAGCAATTGAATTTTATTTTGCAGGTTTACAAGAAAGGGTTGAATAATGAATATCAATCAAGTGTGGTAGTAAGCACCAAACTATACCTATTATAATGTCTGATATATTATGACCTTTAAGCGAACCAAAGCTGTTAGTGAAGAGAGAACCTCTAAATGTCTTAGGCTATCCGGCCGCCCAGCGCACACTTCGTCAATGAATATATAATGTCCGTTTGCTCTGGAACTTTCTGAAACATGAGCTAAGTACTGATGAAGCACCACTTCTATAGGCTAGTGGCACTATGTGTGCCGTGTTTACTAGCTAAAGGGTGAAGAAGGCCCTGCTAGCATAAACCAGCTGCATGTGTCTGAGAGCAATCTAGGATGCAAGTTGCTACTAAATTTCAAAGTCCGGAATTCTTACATTAAGACATTGAGAATATTGATCAGAGCCCTTGTGAACGAAATCAGATGTGTGCTTGCAGACCAGCATGACACCAAAGTTAATGGGTATCTCCCGATGTCCTGGTTAAAGGAAAACAAACCTGATCTTGATTGCAACAAAAGTACACAGCAGTAGTGCACAGAGTATTCTTAGACAAAGTGTCTAGTGGTTAAGCGATGTATGGAGTTTTTCACAAGGGAATAACTCCTTGCAGAAGATTGTAGTCTGGTATATGTGTTGGGAATTGGAGTGTATACAGGGGAAGACAGGAATGACATCAGTGTCAATCTACTCCATGAATACAAGTATTATTTAGATATTTGCAGTCAACCAAATATAAGCACGCTTCCTAGTGATACAGAAATAGATCCTAAAACAGTACTGGAACCTGTGAAAAAGCCACCTTTAGGGCAAATATACCCTCTAGACAACCAGGAGTTAGCTGTCCTAAATGACTACATCCAAGAAATGGAGGAACAAGGGATGAACCATCAGTCTAGTTTACCAGTTGGAGCACATATCCTCGTTCTCCTGATGATACCAGGGGACCCTGTTGGAAGACAGATACTATTATTGTGACCTCAATAAAGAATCCCTGAAAATTCATTTAAGATACAGATAAAAGTAATAAATTAATTGGTAAATCTTAATATCGTTAGGTCGAAGTTTCACTACATTCTAGTTCTTCTTGAGAGGATAGTTGATTCCTAAACTAGGGTGCCAATCACGTTTATATAAGTAGAATCATAAAGTCAATTGACTACTATCCCTACTCTAATCATAAATAAGCACCCTTCTCCTCTCTGGATTATATCAGCGCCGGATTTCCACAAGGCCTGTTACTGAAGTCTGTTAATCGCAAGGATAAAGACACTCCACCAAACTGATCGGTTTTCGCAATTCATCCGATTCAGCTTGGAAGGAATGAACACCCTTTTAATTTAAGCCTTGTCAGTGGCCTAATGTCAAATCGACATGAGACTCATTACTTCAGTTGAGACTCAGTTGCGAGGAGGTGATTCTTTCTAGGCTAGTTATGGAGTCAACCTGGTCTACTTAAGCAATCTGCAGAAATTCTAGTAACTACTTAGCGCCGGTGTTGATTGTCAATTCTGGATTGGCTAAATGGGCTCTACCTATAGCAAATAGTTCGTTAACCACCGCAACTGTGATAAGACAGAATGCCCTTTGAGTCCTGTAACGTCTCTCAGTAATGGCATAGATCCTAGGCTTTAAGCTGTTTTGAAGTTGAGAATTATCCTAACAAACTAACGTTTGTCCCTAACACTGTGATAACCTTCCCAAGGGGCTCACATACCCCATATAGGGATAATAGGTACTCAGAGTAACCCTGAGGCGCTAAATGGTGTCAAGACTGAAAATTGGCCTTGGTTGGCTGTCACCAACTCCCTCAATTACACTGCAGACACCCTTTCCAACCTGGACTGTGGCGACAGATAGGCTGTTACATGGCCACCTGCAACAACCCAGTTTTGTTACCCTTTTACCAACTGTTACACAGGAACACCTATCACAATGGCGGTGTACCCACATACTCCAAATTAAGCTCTAGTGGCTTTTTTAATTTTCGGGTTTCATTTAAGGTCGAAGGTAGGGTAACAGGAGGTTTACAATCAAATATATAATCCTTTAGGAAGGGTAACCTACTCCCTTCACCTTCCAAAAAGATTTGTGAGTTTGTGTAACCTATACATATATGAACGTTGGGTACCTTGTAACCACTATTTTGTTTACACTGGATTCTACTATCATGAAACAAAAATTTACCCAAATGCAGAATGCCTGATGAGCCCTACCCAGAACAAAGAGTTGACATAGGTGCTCTTAGTTACCTAGTCTTGTAAATTATCCTGTCTAATTCTGGTAGTGTGTTACAATGCTTAACTGTAGTTGAGGGTTACTATGTCTAACCGAGTTACCCTACCTAACTAAGTACCTTAGTACTTTTCTATTTAGTGTACCTCTAGTTTACAAGTTACTGTTACAGATCAATGATGCCGTCCCTCACCAGACCCTCTTGAGGCGGGTTGAGGGAAAGATATTTGGTAAGCTATACCAATTAATATGTAGGAGCGTTATACACTAAGACCGATGGTATGCTTTGGTTATGGATTAATTATAGGTGGCTCAATAAGATTACTATGAAAACTAAGTATCTATTACCCTTGATGAAAGAGCTTAGTGCTAGGCTCAGAAAGCCCACAGTGTCTACAATGCAGGACCTGAAGAATGTCAATTATCCCCTTCGAGTGGCTGTGGCTGAGGAACAAAATCCAGCCTTCTTGTAGCCTTATAGCGTGTATGAGTATAGGCTGATGCCACTTCCGCAATCCAACACTCGATCTAACTTCCCCTGTATGATCAATATTGTGTTCAGGATGTGCTAGATGTTTGAGTCATTACTTACATAGATGACTTCCTGATATACTCTGAGACAATTCAAGAACATGTCACACTGGTTCGCCAGGTCCTCAAAAGAAAACCACAGGCTCTTGTTTGCATTAGAATAGAGAGGTCAACCTTCGATCAAAGGGAAGTTGAATTCCAAGGCTAGAGGATTACTGAGTACGGGATATCTATGACAAATCGAAACATTGGGGTACTCAAAGAGTAGCAGTCTCCACACAACGTAACTATTGTTTAATGCTTCCTGGCCTTTGCAAAGCTTGACAGTTAATTTCTAAACGGGTTTAGCAAGGTAGAGATACCATTAACGGATCTGATGAAGAAATATGTAAAATGGCCCTGGATGGCTGCCTG
Organism: Tuber calosporum; assembly: GCA_003316355.1. Taxonomy (NCBI): domain Eukaryota; kingdom Fungi; phylum Ascomycota; class Pezizomycetes; order Pezizales; family Tuberaceae; genus Tuber; species Tuber calosporum. Next base: position 11,971 of record QFET01000908.1, on the reverse strand, counting down.
TGAGCAGTCATTTGAAGATCTAAAGGAGTCGTTTACTACTGGTGCCATTTTGACACACTTTGAAGAATCTTTTCAAACAAGTTGAAAACTAAAGCTAGTGATTTCGCATTGGGAGGAGTGCTCTCGCAATCTTGTGATGAGCAAAAAGGCATCCGGTAGCCTATCATATCCGGATGTTCTTACCCGCAAAGGTGAACTATTATATTCATGAAAAACTGTTTACTGCAATAGTTGCTGCATTCAATGAATAGGATCATCCTTTACCCTCCTTAGAAAACCAAATAGTGGTAAATACAGAACACAAGAATTTGGAGTACTTTAATAGTATGAAGGTCATGAACAGCATGCAACATCGTGGGGCAGTGTTCGTCCTGCAACTTAAGTTCAATGTAGTTTTATGCGCGGGTCCTCTAAACGCAAAGGTAGTTTGATTATTGCGATGGCGGAACTTAGGCCCGGAAGGGCTGTGAGATCCACTACAACCAATCATTTCCCCTCCTTAGCAATGGCACGTATAACAGGAAGGCGACCACTTGTGTCCCCAAATGCTACTGTCCTTCAAGGGTTATCGCTTGGAGCCTGATTTCTTCCAAGGCCTAAAAGTAGCATCGGAAAAAGAATAACCATACCTTGCAGTCTGCAGTGGTGTGGCTGAGACGGGAACAATAGTTGACTCCCAGATATGAGGTAGAGTAGGGTCTGCTAACTCACAAGAACCGATGGTATGTCCATTAGGAGATAATCTTATAACCGACTATCATGGAAGCAGAATATGTTTCACACATGGTTGGACACTTTGTAATATACAAGACTATGGCATAAGTGAGAGCAAACTACAATTGGCCCAATATGGAGAATAAGATATAAGAATATGTTTGTACCTGTGATACTTATCAATAAAGTATGGCAATAAGGCATAAAAGGTTTGGCTTGCTCCAACAGGTTGTGGTTCCCATGATGCCGAGTAACAAAATATCTATAGACTTCCATATACTGTTACCGGTGTCAGTGGTGTATGAAAAGTAATGGGTCATCATGGATAGATTTTCATAGATGTCTCACTTTATCCACTCGCCTACAGGGGTAGCCATACAAGAACTGGCTCTTATCTTCCACAAGGAAGTATGGCGATTGCATACAGTCCCTGACTATATTATTTTCCACTGCGATTGTTGATTTAGCTTTAAGTCTTGGATAAGTCTCATGGAGTTACTGAAATTCAAACTCAAAGTCTCTACTGTGTTCCACCATGAAACTAATAGGCAAACTGAGGCTGTAAATCAGACGATAAAACAGTACTCAAGAAGGTATCATTCATATCAGCAAGGCGCTTGAGCCGTGCTAATACCCATAGCTGAATACTTATTCAATAGTTTTCAATTAGGGTCTTTCTACGTGTCACCCATTGATGTAGAAACTGGATTTGTCCCCTGGACTAACTGGTATAGGGCCATATCTGATCATCAAAGAATAAACCCAAACAGCGAGCTCGGGGAGAGGTACTCACAATGCAGTTGATAGGACATTCAAAAAAGTGTCCCAGAGTGGGGATGAGCGACAAAGTAAATGGCATGATCAAAACCGAATACCATCTTCAGAGTATATTACCCAGGAAGAAGACACCCAAGGCCGAGCAAAGAAAGCTGACTGGGTTATGCTACATAGAAGAAACATTCGCATTAATCCAATTATGGAACAGCAGAACCAAAAGAGGTTTCGCCCCATGGTAGTTAAGCGAAAAACATGAATATGGGACAATATGCTCGTACTCCCTGCCCGGTAGACAATGCATCCAGTCTTCTATGTTGGACTCCAGAGCCAAATCGGAAAGAACCCATATGTAGCCCACCAAAGGAGGTGCCTGTAGCAGACATAGTTGACTTGGAACTATGCTATGTAGTGGACGCCATACTTGACAGCCGATGGTGTGGAAGTGCCAAAGCCAAGTTCCCCATTCAGTTTTTCCATTTCATGGTATGATTGGAAGGGTATGGTGTGGAAGAAAATTCATGGCACCAGTTCTTGATTATCAAAGTAACTACAATTGGAGCTTTGATTGACTTTTATCCACACATACCCTCCAAGCCACGGGACCACAGGTCTAAGACAAAGCTTGCTTGAAGAAAGCGATCTCTGAAGACAGGAGAGATATAAGAATCAGGATAAACTTAAGGAAAGGGTGAGTAGTGCAACGCTCCTACATATCAGTTGTTATAGCTTACCAAATTTCAGCCACTCTAGGGGCCACTAGGGTCCCAGGCGAGGAACTGTATCTTTGCACTGTAAAAGTGACATGGGAACTGGAGGTACTATAAATAAGAAAGTAAGTGGATATCTAGTTAGGTATGGTATCCCAGTTAGTCAGAGTAACCCATAAGAACATTTAGGCAATGTAACCCTCTATCAAAGTTAGACTGGAGAACCTGTTAGCCAAATCTAGTAGGGAAATCCGCTGCTGGAGTTAGACTTGGTAACTGGCAAGGTCAGGTAACTAGAAGCCTCTATGAAAACCTTTGGGAAGTATAGTGCACTTTGGGCATGCTACGTTCATGTAACTTAGTGTGTGATGATGGTGGAATCCAGTACAAATAATAGAGTTGTAACACATGACAAGCAGGTAACATATATGTATCTTATGCAGACTCCACAACACATTGGATACATAAAGGGATCTTGTTACCCTTCCTTGGAGATCACGAATAGGATCCTGAACCTCAAGTTATCCTACCTTCAACTTTGCCCAAAATGCAAAAAATCATAAATCCCAACAGGCCTTGATTAGAGGCATGTTGGTAAACTGGAATTGAAATTGGTAACAAAGGGTGAGAGTTGGTAAAAGGCTAACACAGCTGGGCCGATGTAGGTGGCCTTGTAACACCGTATAGCTTCCCAAGGTCTAGGGGAGAAATCTTGTCTGCATGGTATATAAAGGGGTAGGCGACGGAAGACCCAAGCAAGATGTCAGTAGTGAAACCACATAGTGCCCTGCAGATACTAAAAGTACCTAATAGGCCTATGGGAGGTGGGAGAGCCATATGGGAATGTCATTTGAGTGTCGGGATGAAACGGAAGTTTATTCAGATAATCATCTACTGTAAAACTCATCATAGCCATCAAGCTATACCATTACTGAGTGACGTTAAAGGACTCTGAGTGCATTGCATCTTATAACATTTAAGGTGGTTAATGAACCATTGGCTATAGGTAGCGCCCATATAGCCAATACAGTAGTACCTCTAATCAGGAAAGCTAAGTAGTTTCTTTCCTCGCGGTCGATTGGCCAACTATACCAGGTTGACTACAACGCATGAATAGATGGGAATCGCCACTGGGCAACTGAGTCTTAACTGAGATATTAGACCCCTAGTCGACTTTACAGTAGGCCACTAACACGATTTAAATCTGTCCTGATTTTGTCTCCTGCAGGCATAAATGAGATGCAGTGCAGAAAACGAGTAATATTGGTGGAATCAGCTTTTCCGAGTGATCCGCCGACTTCCGTAGCTGTCACTAAGGGACTTCGTTCCTGATAAACCCAGTGTGGATCAGGGTGATCATTTGTGGTTAGAGTAGGAATAGGGATAGATAGCCTTCACAATTCTACTTGAAAAAAGGTAATCGGCATTCTGCTATGATACCCAACCATCTTCGCGATGATAACTAGAATTGAGTGAAGTTTCTGCTTATGATATTAAGTTTTACTCCTTGGGTCCTTTTCAATTTATCTTTCACATCTGCGATCTTTCCTTTTTAATCTATTGTATGCTCGCAACCTTAGAATACATCTTCCTACAGGATCCCCCAATTTCACCAGCGTGTTTTTGACCTCTTCTAATTATATCATTTATTCGCAATTAACCTACATTACCCAACATTGAGAGCTTGGTATGGCAAAGACGCAAGGTTAATCTTAAACATACAGAACAAAGGAAATAAACCACCCTATTCTCTCCAAATGATAATCATAAGGTCAATTCCCCTCTCAATGGGGACTACACTTGTATGTATGGGATTAAAGGAAATCAAATGCAACAAATCATAGATATCATCCTAGCAAGTAATGATAAAATAAAATAAGGAAATCACACCTGATTCTGTGTCATGACAGGGCGAAAAATGGGACCAGGGTGTCTGGGCAACAGGCATCAACAGAGGGAAGCCACTGCGTGTTGTACAGATTTAAGAGACCAGGTAATAGATAAGGCCTAACGTAATCAGGGGTGTTATTGTTCAACACCTAGTTATGGGTCTGATATATTTATTAGTAAACAACTTCCGTAATATTAACCACTCAACCAGTAACACTCTATTTATCCTCAAATTGTAATCACAGTATTACAGCTGTATTTACAACAAGTCTAAGTGCATTTATTTTGAGAAAGTACTATGATAAAAGACAAAGGATACAAAGAGTATAATACTAAACAGTTACTTTTAATCAGACATATATTCATCATCAACTATGTTATAGTTGATTTAATGGCATGTAGAGCGGCGGAGACATCTAGTAGTGGTCATATAGGCATTATTTTGTTGATTTTCCTGCTAGGAAATGTGAGTTATAAAACTTTCAGTAGGGTAAATTTGACCTACATTTTGATCAACTATATCATCATCACTATCTTCATTTCCATCATCACCAGAACCTTCTGACTCTTCCAACTCTTCATCAGTATTACTAATGACTACCTGCCTAGACTTATACTTCTTCTGTCACCTCTTATTCAACTTGACAAGCTTGGCTGCCTGTCTTTTAAGGCTTGCAGCCTTCTTCTTCTCGTCAAGGACTATTCACTTTTGTATAGAGGTGCAAGTTGCTTGAATCCCAGTATAAGACCATCCTTTAATTGGCAGCGGTAAGGCTTGGTGCATTTCTCAATGGCTTGAAGTTGCTGGAGGAGTTCTTTATTAATGCACAATTCTGCCTGTGTCTCTTGATGTAGGAAAATAAGCTCGGGAAAATACTCCCTGATCTCAAAAATTCGTTCCATTTCTGGCACCTCATGCACCAACTTTACCACCTGATTTAGCTATGTTGATCACTCACTCCTAGCAGCAAGTGGGCGAAGACCAGGTCACCGAATTGCAAGGCATAGTGGGGATGAGGCTTTTGATTGAAGAATAGGATCACAGAGGATTCAAGGTCGGTGGAATGGTATTAGACCAGTCGCACGACATGCTGACAGAATATTCTTATTGGTGAAGGACTTGAGTCGTACTCTATTGAGCGTGGGATAGAAGTTACCCTTCTGTAGCTTTGAATATAGTACATGGGCTTGCATCTTTGCTTCAACCTCTTGTTTGTAGTATGTATTGAGAGGAGAATACAAACCAACATAAAGTGAATGAAGCACATGCGTGAGTGTGGAGGTAGGCAAAGGAGATGAATATTGTACTCGATAGCAAATTCAAGAAACTGAAAGTTCTCACAATGGGAATATAGGCTATCAAGGATGAGGATTCAATGCTGTTTGAGGCCATTTGTGGGTCGGGTTTTCGGGTCAAATATTTGCACCAACCACTCATTGGTGATCTGGTAATTGGTTTATTCAGTAGCCGAATAAATAAAGAAGGCATCCAGCTCCTCCTCAAAGTTGATATTGCTATGATGACCCATAACATGTGTCCTTGCTGGATAGATAATAAGAGGAGGCAAAACTATTCCTGCTCCTGACACTGCCTTAATATCAGTGACCCAACTGCGGTCACCATCCTGAATAACCTTTAGATTCCTCCTTGATCTTCTGCAAATGACCTGCCTACTACCCGAGAGCCTAAAGGCAAATCCCGTCTCATCCAAATTCCAAATATTCTCATCTTGAACATGAAACTTGCAGCGAGTATTGTAAAACCGATTGTGGTGGGATTCAAAGGATGAAAGGTCTGTAGCAAGTGCCCACTACCTGTCTAATACCTTCCCAACCTTGGATTGAATTTCTGGATGCGGAATTAAAAACCATTGTATCCAGTTCTCTCCTAGCTTCTCGGCTTTTCCTTGATCTTTCAAAATGGCAAAACTATTTGGCAAACATGAGAGCGACCTGAAGGGAACCCATAATCATCCCGCTTTTCAACCCAACTGACCAAGGCCTTCTCCTGTTCATTGGTGATTAGTTGCATATCGGGATGGCATTAAATTGCTGTCAGCTTGCGTCGATGATACCCTTTGTTTAGTGTTGTATTGAAAATTCCTAACTGTCAACGTACTCTGCGAGTCAAGAGTCCAGGAGTAGTTTGGATAGCTTCACAAGCCTTTGCTTTCCTGTCCTCTTGTTTGGCTTTCCTTTTAGTCATTCTTTGGTATAATCAGAGGTTTTTTTGGAAAGTTGTAACTAAAAGAGGCAAGGAGATTGCTTGGGAAAAATATTTGTCAAAAATAGTGATATTGAATTCAGTAGCTCACTTTATATATGTTAGATTTTGAGGCAACAACTTGTCAAACCATTGAGAATACTCTACCCATTGTATATATGTGAGCAACAATGGGATTAAGGCAGCTCATGGGCCATTGTGATTGAACATAGTCATATTTGTAAAAATTGACAATTACTTCAATAACAAGGACAAAACTGTATATATTTTTAAAATTATTTCATATAATGAATGCCAATCTCACACACACATTCTATTGATCTCTTAGCTATGAAAGATTTGGGCATTGTGGTTTGATTCACATTTTGATTCACAATATATAATAGAGCCAGGTGACCCAGAATTAGGTATGAACCGATAATACCCCCGATTATGTTCCGTTCGACCCAAAGAGGGATCCAGTGCTAATTCAGTTCAACTCTTAGAGATAAATACGCCTTTTGAGGTCCTTGGTGGGGCAATGTAGTATTCTGTAACTGAAGGACTCATTCTCTGTCTGACAAGAGGAATAGGCGGCTGGCTGGTCAGGGTCAGTCCATGAGGTGAGTGTGGTAGGATAGCTATTACCTTATCTCAAACTGGTCAATATTGCAAGGTCTAAAGTGGTCGTGCCTTAGGGATGGATAGGGACGTAGGCCAGGCTTGTACGGGCTGTAGACACAGGGTGGTGAGAGGATTGTCAACTATGCAAGATGGTTGCCCCAGCATGGCTCAAGCAGAATCAGATAGGTCCCAGAGTCTCGCCGGAGACTCGGTGTGAAGCAGAGTCCATAGAGGATGTGAAAGTCATGTAGGAGGAAGGCTGGTAAGTGAATCTCTTGGCAGGCCAGCAGCTCGCATATTCCATTGAAGGGGAGATCAGATCTGACCTCAGGAAAGGATATTGGTTGGTTCTATTCAATTGGAATATAGGTGGCTAAGAGGCGAAGCAGTAGCCAGTATGAGTCTCTTGCCGGAAATTGGAAGAACAAAAGAAGTAGTAGAGGAGGCGATCTGCTGCATAGTTAATATCAGGACGTGAGCAGAGTAGCAAGACAGAAGCCATGGTTTGGCTTAGGGGAAGTAATAGGTCATGATACGGAATACAGGCCGCAGAGGAGGGGAAGGTAGGAGAGGTCGACGTCAAACAGTTGGTTACCCATCATTGTATATTGCTTCATAACACTTCCATTTTGCCCAGCATGGTGGCACTGGGGGTGACGTGGCCAGTGCCTTAGATGCATATAAGGAGCAGGAGGCCCATAGTAAGACTTCTATCCTGATGTTGCCAATTGCCAATTACAGAGTGTCAGGGTTGCCTTATTATGGTAAAGGCTCCTTGGGTGAGGGCTTCTCGTTTAATAAAGTGGAATGTGATCTCCATAGTCATGGTAAACCAGTATCCCAACCACTAAACCTTGGACAATTGTGAAATAAAAACCCATTAAGTGAGACTGGAGGTAAGGATGGGGGAGTACAGTCCCAGCATGTGCGCCAGGGACAAACTTCGGTCTTGACGACCGAGATGTACACTCGAAGTGGGGCAAACCTCCTCTGGTGGTGGGTGTAGTAGTGTTGAACGAAATGTGTATACTTCTTGTATGACCCTGGTCCAACAGTTATAGTAAAATTGTTATTATCAGAAAACATTATCCCTTGTAAGATAGAAAGATTAAGGGAGGACACATATATGATGGATAACAAAGGCAATATAGGCAACCCGTGAGGGGCCCAACATCAACATTGAGAACGAATATAGATGACTCGAGAAGGAATAACCGACACTTGTTGTCCGATACAAAGGAATATACTCAAAATAAGATAGAGGGAGAAAGGCCATTGTGATGGAGTAGTGAAGCCAAATATGCAGCTGAGATGTATTAAATCACTGTTTGAATTCTATCAAGAGAGTGCATGTCTTAGGAACAGCTCACTACAGAGTACAAACTTCATGTGGAAGTTCCGCACGTTTCTCGAAGTCGCAGAGCTCAGAAATATATCCGCAATTGTTGGAATGACAGCTCCCAATTGTGGAAGCTATGAGTGAGTGGCAGGCAGCTATGACCTACTCAAGTATATTAATTCTGGTTTCAAGGACTGCAATAACAGCGAAAGAGGAGGGTGAGCTGAAATCACCTTTTCCTAGTTTGGGAAAGGCAACTCGATTGGCTCTCTTTCAGCAGGGGAGATATAACCGATAGAAGAAAAGTAGGCCGTGGATGGAGTATAGGAGTGATGCGTTGAGGGGATTAACCTTTTTCCAGTCGGCGTAGGGAATGTGATCTGAACAAGAGACTAACTTTTAGATGACCTACGGAGGGCCTGAGGGATCTCAGGGGGCTAGAGGGGCAGGAGGTTCTTTAACACATGAGGATTAAAGGGTCAGGGAGCAGAACCTGGGTAGGGAAATAATGACTAAGAAGTGCTTGGTTGACCTAAACAGGAGAGGTAGCATGAGTGAACGAAGGAAATAGATCGAGTAGGCGCCCACTGACTATATTACAGGTAGCCCAGATTATGCGTGATTCCTAACAGGATTGGAAAGAATTCTAGTGTATGGCATTGGCTTTCTTGATCATCAAAAAAATTGATTTGGGGAGGCTCGTTGGGAGAGTCTTTGAGGGAGAGGGAGGGCGAGTATCATCATGCCCTTAGTACCCTGCTGCAGGCCTTATATAGTTGGGACAGATATTTGGACCATCTGGGTTCGGAGCGGAAGCAGTCACCTTGTGGGAGGTCTAGCGAAACACAAAGGAGGTGAAGGTGTTGAGGTGCTGCTCATAGTAGGTAGCGAATGATGTGGTAGTCGGAAGTAGAGGAGGGGAGGAATAGAACTCTCTTTTATGAGTGCTGAGAGCAGCACCAACAGTTTTTATCCAGTTAGGGGTAAGGGCTGGGTCTTGTAAGACGGGAGTAGTGAATTAGATTGTGATTTGTATGTGGTCAGAGGCTATGGAGGACAGTGTAGAGACCCAGGAGTTGAGATAGGATATTTAGTCTAGGTTGGCCAATTCCAGGTCAAGTACCCCAGGCCTGCCTGTGTTCTCATAAGAAAATATAGTTAAAACACTAGGGGTGTTATTTAGAGAACAAATGAGCTCAGACACAAGAGTTAACTAGGGGGCTCAAAGGTTAATACTTGGTTCCCCTCCTATTTCGCTTCGCGCATAGTCGGCCAAAGCAAGCGCAACACTAAAGCATGTGCAACACTGCATATAAAACAATTTTTGGTTATTACACCTTTAAGAAGATTCATTAATTACATATTTTTAATACAATAAATTTTTTATTAAATCCTTAAAGGGTCTCAAAATCAGAATTTCTAAAAATAGAATCCTGCGATACATTTGAACAATCACAATCTGACTCACTAGTCAGATCCCCAATAGTGCAATCACTAAGCTCTGCATTTTCATCCTGATCACACGGTTTTCCCAATTCACCAGCAACTAGTGGTCATGATGTCTCTATATCCATTTCAGAATATTCATCAACCTGTAATTGTGGATCAATTACGGTTATCTTGCTGGTGTTGATCGCTGTAGGATCAAGGGCTAACAAAGCTTGGAGGACGTCATCAGGTGGTTGTAAGGATTGAAGATCTTCGGGACTTGGATTCTTTTCAGGATCAGGAATTGGTATGAGGAGCACTTGGGGAATGTCTCCCACTTGGGTACTAATAGGTTTAATTCACTTCATTCATGCCTTATCGGCCTTCAAGTGTCAATACCACTATAGTTCAAAGCTGCTTTTGCCTTATTAACAGTAACCGAAATACTTTTCTCTACTCTCTTAATAGCAAGAGCCTTTTCGTACTGCTCTTTCTCCTTCTTTCTAAGTCGTGCTTGCTCTACTGATATCACACCACACTTTTGAATAACCCGTCAGCTGAATAGTTTGTGAAGTTCCTCGTCACGGACTTGTGCCTGAATATAACAGAACGATTCCTCTTGTAGTTGAGCTTTAGCAAGCAGGACTTGAGTCCCTTTTGCCCACTGGTGACAAGATTCCTTGGAATTTTCACCAAAGCTTCCTGCTTGAGAAATCAACTCTTCCATACCCTTCTGACCTTCAGAATAGGGACTTGGAATCAATGAAGCTCCAGACACCTCGCTATTCTCACCCCGGATATGTGTTACGATCCTATACAGTCAGCTGACTTGCAACAGATAACTACTTCTCTGTAGGTTGGCTGAATATACCCGGGCCGTCCTTATTCTACGGTGCTGTGCGTGGCGCTAATCTCAGCTACCAAGGTAGGAGTACTATTGCAACGACTCGTACTAGGCGAAAATCCACTATTGTTCTTAGGCCTATGCCTACGTTGTAAAAATAGCCAAAACCCTATGGTTTCTATCGCACAACGCGAATGGAGGAGCAGGAGGGTAAAGTGGTAAAGTAATTGTAAAGGAAAGAACTTCAATAGTAGCATGAAGAGTCTTAACCACAGGCCGCCTAGAGGTCCTTATATAGGAACTCTTTACTCAACCCTAACCCTGGTGACTGATACATATTAGTCACACTCTCGGCATGACTCATATTAAGTCATACTATGAAATCCAACAGCTGACTCCTAGAGTCAACTGCGCAGCGTTTCCAACCAATCAAAACTCATAAAACAAGTCATGTGTCCTAAAGTGGTCAAATGTGCAAAACCTATAACTCAAAGTGTGATTCATGTGCGAAAATCATTAAATCATATGACTCACCAATGTGGGTCCTGCGCACGATTAACCAATCACAATATAACAATGCTTGCACTAGTGTGCATCATGTGAGACCGCATGACTACTACTGACTTATAGTGCAAAATCTGACAGCTTTATGACTTATAACTATGAGTCTTGTGAAATCCTGCCTGGCTGAGTCACCAATCGTTTCAATATGAGTGTCACTAGAGCTAATAGCATTAGTGTTACTTGAGCCTTGGAATAATACCAGGTCCTAATTCTTATTATTATAAGAAAGCATTTTCTTCCAAGCACTCTAGAATGCGACAGTGAAAGTTCTTGAGTTCTTGAAGGAGTTTTTGATAGTATGGGGTTTAAAGGTTTATTTGCGAATCATATTAAGGTGTCGAAAGAAGGAGGAAATTGTGTAATCAATTTCTAAGGAGTGCAGGGCATTATGAATTGCCTTATTGTGAGAATGCTTCCATGGTCGTAAGACACCAACATCTAGCGGCTGTAGAACATCAGTGAGGTGTGAGGGAAATTCGAAGGGTAGAATATGATGTTCATGATATTTAATAACAAAGTCTTCTTTGCTAGGTGTGATATAACTATCTATGAGAAGTATACACCAATGTTTATCAGGACCAGCACTAATGTGCTTAATAAAGTGATCTAGCCAGGACATGGCTATATTCACATCAGTATATCCAGTAGGAGAAACAGAAATGACCTCTGCTCCAATTAGGTTGTTGTGCACTCAATTTTCCAAAATATTTTCCCCAAGACAGATGATGGAAGCAGGTGGTGGACCAGTTCCAGCGGCACAAATAAATTCAATTATCGGAAACGACTTTCGATTCTCTGGACTAGAGGTATAATGAACTCAAACTTGTAACAGGCGCTAGCCTGTGTGAACGGATATACAATAGAGCCTAAGCGGTAGCCTG
>QFET01000907.1:0-10503 GCA_003316355.1 Tuber calosporum | reverse complement strand
AAAAAAAAAAAAAAACAGGAATAAATTTGTAATCAATTGAAAAGGGTAATACCTAATAAAATAATAATAATTGTAAGAAAAAGAAGGAAAATTCCTAAATGTGAAGTGATATCATGAATTTTGACCAGTAATTCCAGCCAATATATTCAAGTCCATTCTATTCATATTTACACATAATTAGGCTATTATTATTTAAGCAGAACTACATAGCTTCTATTCCTATCATCGAATATTATTATTTGATGATAGCAGAAAATTATATATCTAGTGATACAGAATTCAACTTGTCAATATAGCTAATGAGATATCTTGTAAAGAAATAAGGAAAACTGAACCCATATTTAGTCATGAACTAAGAGGAGTTGTAGTCAGAGCTTCAAGATATTGTTAGATTCACTACACTGGTGATGCAAGCTCTTTCTGTACTTACTCATTGTCAAGTAGAACTTCAGCAGATATTGAATCCTGTTATACTATATAACAAATGGAGCATTTATGAATCAGGTGAGGACAGGTATATATGGAAGAAGTTTTCAAGGTGAATGACTACCGAGTAAAGGAGAGTCTCTATATGCTACTACCAATATTACAGTAGTTCTGCTAGCAGTTTCGTAAAAAAGAGTCTACTTAAGGACACAAGGCAGACTACCATTAAGCATCAGGTACATATTTTCATCTTTTTCCTCTCTTATAATAATATATCATAACACCATCTAAAGGAAGCACCCTAAACCTCATAAATATGGAAATATGATACAAAAAAACAACAGATTTTTAGAATTGTAAAAGCATATAGGAATAATCGGGTTTGTGGATTAGATAATTTCAAAATACGAATTTTTACCTATCACTCTTCTCTAAGAACAGAATACAAAGTCTGATTTAAATGTATAATAGCCTCCTTTTTCTACATAGAAAAAATACATAAAAGTTATTCTATAAATGAAGCTACTACCTACCTTCCTTCCATAGCTTGCAATCAACTCTGATTTTAACCATCTCCCTTTTCAAAATACATATCTTCAACCCTTCTGACTTGTATCTTATCAATATTCTTGCCTCTTTTCTTATTTAATACTGTATTATATAATATTAGCCTCCATTACTGGTTTTTCGCCCTAAAAATGATGGGCAAATTTGAAAGTGTTCCATTTGGCGTTACATCAAATCGGCACATTCCCCGTCAGAAAGTTAATACTGAGTTTAGTTTTCCGTAACCATACTAAAACAGGAAATACGAGGGTATCTGAAACAAGAAACTTTTTCTAAATTGCTACCATTTGCATGTCGGGGATAAGAAATCTTTGCAAAGAAGCTTGAAACTATCTAAAAAATTTGAGCAACAAGTCTAATATTTCTAAGGCATCAGAAAAATTGCAATCGTCATACCTTTATCAATATTTGTTCTTTCTCCTGTCAATATTCTGGGAGATGGTTTATATTTGTAAGGAACAGGCTTTGCATATGGAGTAGTAAATCATGATTAAATCGATAAAAATTGGAGGGGTCACTGTGGGTGGGTGTAAGTAATGATTGTATCACCACGGTCATGAGTTAGCAATTTAGTGATATAGAGGTAACTTAGTCAGCTAAAAACATGCAATCGCACCTCGCTCTTCCGGTTCTTGATAATTCGGTTACTTCACTGTCCTGTAAGAACCTCCGTGACTTTCCAATTTCTCCGGACCAAACCTAACCCGTTTTCCTGGATGGCACAGTGTGCCGGACGGGTTCGGTTTTGGCCATCTACGATAGCGAGGTGCGACTGTACAGTACTTCAAGAACACTTATAAAAAGTGGCTGAAGATTGCCCGGGGACAGACAATATTTCTCTGTGATCTAGGCTAACAACCCTCTTGCAGACTTCCACGAACCAGCTCATCCTCTCTTACTTAGGGCACGTTACCACCGGCGGGATTGCCAGCTGGTTGGCACTTGGAAGACTGTCGGAGTAGTCCGTGCTCTCGGAAATGAGTGGTCCGTAACTACAGTGTGGAACAAGGGCAGACTACGAGTCGCAAAGAGCCCGGCCGTAGGCACTTGGCTAAGGACAGGAGAGGCGACGGGCATGCTGCCTGTTCTTCTACTGTCTCAGAATCTAAGGCCCCGCAGGGCTGGAATGTGGAGCCGGCACCATTGTCGATGATGAGAAGGGTACCGGAGGCTCATTGGTGACTCGGATTATGCGAAGGCATTTGCTGGTCTGAATGGTATCCGGTGCGCGAGTTCTTAGTATAGCATGGTGGTAAAAGAATATATACAGAACCCCTACATTTATGTGATAAGGCACACGACATTATTATGCCTTCTATATCAACCGATACAACACATAAGTAGCAAAGAAATGATAGAGGAAATATAGAGAGTGCAAAATTTCCTACTCTTCTCCCTCCACAGAAGTATCGATCGTTCCGAGTGAAGGCCTTTCCACCGCTTGCTACTCATCGTGACTGATTCGTCAGTCTCGCTAGCTCTCAACAGCCCCCATTGCGTCCCACAGATCCATAGTTCCCCATAGCAGTAGAAACCGGCTGCCCACTCTAATGGGAGTTGGGCTAGTCGATATGACTGCGACATGAATTATTATATTTCGCGGGGGTCCTCCTTGCGGAGCAATAGAGTACAAAACCAGAGGATAAGGAGACAGGCAAACAACTGTATTAGTTGGCCCTGGTTCCTTGAGACTTCCTTCCCCGCAAGCTGATTCATTGGCTCCGATATATTGTACTTTCCTTGCTCTTCTAGCACAGACGGTAGGTTGTTCAGAGTTCCCAGGGTGTCGGGGTGGTCTGGTCCAAGGACTTTCCTGCGCCCCTCCAGCACCCGCCGGTGCATTGTCTCTGATTCACCGCACTTTCCTTGGCGCTGCAGCACTGTAGCCAAGTTATTGAGACTTGCTAGGGTGTCGGGATGGTCTGGTCCAAGAAGCTTCTCACACACCTCCAACTCCCGCCGGTGCATTGCCTCCGATTCATCGTACTTTCCTTGGTGTTGCAGCACTAGTGCAAGGTTGTTGAGACTTGCTAGGGTCTCGGGATGGTCTGATCCAAGAACCTTCTCGCGCCCCTCCAGCACACGCCGGTTCGTTGCTTCCGATTCATCGTACTTTGCTTGTTTGTCCAGCACAGATGCTAGGTTATTCAGAGTTACTAGGGTGTCGGGGTGATCTGGCCCAAGAACCTTCTCACACACCTCTAACTCCCGCCGATGCATTGCCTCCGATTCATCGTACTTCCCTTGGCGCTGCAGCACTGTAGCCAGGTTATTGAGGCTTGCTAGGGTTTGGGGGTGGTCTGGTCCAAGAGCTTTCTCGAATCCCTCTAGCACACGCCGACTCGTTGCCACCGATTCATCGTACTTTCTTTGGAGCTGCAGCACTAATGCAAGGTTGTTGAGACTTATTAGGGTGTAGGGGTGGTCTGGTCCGAGAACCTTCTCGCACCCCTCCAACACACGCCGATTCGTTACCTCCGATTCATCGTACTTTCCTTGGTCATCCAGCACAGATGCTAGGTTACTCAGAGTTACTAGGGTGTCGGGGTGGTCTGGTCCAAGAACCTTCTCACACACCTCCAACTCCCGCCGATGCATTGCCTCCGATTCATCGTACTTCCCTTGGCGCTGCAGCACTATAGCCAAGTTATTGAGACTTGCTAGAGCGTCGGGATGGTCTGGTCCAAGAAGCTTCTCACACACCTCCAACTCCCGCCGATGTATTGCCTCCGATTCACCGTACTTTCCTTGGTGCTGCAGCACTAGTGCAAGGTTGTTGAGACTTGCTAGGGTCTCGGGATGGTCTGATCCAAGAACCTTCTCGCGTCCCTGCAGCGCACGCCGATTCATTGCCTCCGATTCGTCGTACTTTCCTTGTTGCTGCAGCACTAGTGCGAGGTTGTTGAGACTTACTAGGGTGTCGGGATGGTCTGATCCAAGAACCTTCTCACGTCCCCCCAGCACACACCGATTCGTTGCCTCCGATTCATCGTACTTTCCTTGGTTGCCCAGCACAGATGCTAGGTTGCTCAGAGTTACTAGGGCGTCGGGGTGGTCTGGCCCAAGAACCTTCTCACACACCTTCAGCTCCCGCCGATGCATTGCCTCCGATTCATCGTACTTCCCTTGGCGCTGCAGCACTGTAGCCAGGTTATTGAGACTTTCTAGGGCGTCGGGATGGTCTGGTCCAAGAACCTTCTCGCGTCCCTCCAGCACACGCCGATTCGTTGCCTCCGATTCATCGTACTTTCCTTGGAGCTGCAGCACGAGTGCTAGGCTGTTGAGGCTTGTCAGGGTGTCGGGGTGGTCAGGCCCAAGAATCTTCTCACGGTCCTCAAGCACACGCTGATTGATCGTCTCTGATTGGCTGTACTTCCCTTGATGCCTATTCACCACTGCCAGGAGCATAAATCTCCCATCGCCTTCGCCATCCCAGTCATACTCTTTGCACTCCTCTCGAAATGCAATACATCGACCAACTTGTATTTCTGCATTACTGTAGGAACCAATATCCATGAAGTACAACCCCATACGAAAACAAAGTTCTTCGGCAATGGGACCTCTCGAATCCTTCGTGACCGCAAGTGCATGTTGAACATATGCAGGACCAATAGAGCGCCGCTCCTTTCGACTTTGAGGGAAAAGGCGTGACACCACCTCCAGTGCCGTGGCCCTCCATTGATTTAAGTCTTCTGTAGGTAAATACACCTGCAAAGACATTTGGACCAGACGATGGAGCTCGTAAAATGTCTTGTCCTCACATTTGACGATCGTAACTAATGAGAATCCCGATAATTTTCCAATGGCTCGTTGAAAATCGATTGAGTCGTCCATCCCTTCCAAACCACATTGGCGCAGTAGCTCCGCGGGAATGTTTTGGCGATCAAGAAACGCCATTAGCCGCAGTAGGTCCGCCGCTGGGGGCATCTGTTGCGTGATTCGGTTAAAGGTGACAAAGAAAGTACCCAGGATACTTTCGGGCATATCAGCTTCTCGTTGGATGTCGGAAAATTGTTGTGAAAGTAGTTTCCTCGTCCGTTCCTCGTTCTCCTGTAGAATAGTCCAGTAACGGGATGGCGGTGTTTCTGTCTCGGTCATGAAGGCTGTTGAACCTACCACAGCCAGTGGCAGGTGATCAACTGAGTCTAGGATCATTGCGACAGCCTTTTTTTCGCCATCTGGTAAACTATCACAGCCGCTATAGCGTTTCAAAAATAACTCCTCGGCTTCCCCCTCGCTCATTTTTCCTACCTCGATCATTTCACAGCCCTGCCGATATGCAACCTGTCGAGATCTGGTTGTGAATATTAGA
This sequence comes from Tuber calosporum, assembly GCA_003316355.1. Classification (NCBI taxonomy): domain Eukaryota; kingdom Fungi; phylum Ascomycota; class Pezizomycetes; order Pezizales; family Tuberaceae; genus Tuber; species Tuber calosporum. The sequence continues at coordinate 5,198 of QFET01000907.1, read as the reverse complement.
GTCCCCTTAGCGCTTCGGGGTAAAAACTTGGCGATCGGGCTGCCGCCGGCAACAAAATCGGCTTCGTTGTCGGCGTTGTCAATGACGAGAATCCAGTCCCCACTATTTGGGCCTTCAAACCAACTTCTTACAGCCCGCAGGACACTCTCTTCGTCTGTCTCAGCACTCGATGGGGGGATTCGAACAAGTTGGGCCACAGCCCTAAAGCCCTCACTGAACTTTAATTCCCCACTCCCGTGCACCCAGAACACATCACAATTGCTCTCGCTGGCGCGCTGGTAAATGTACTCCAGAACAATCTGAGTTTTGCTAAGCGACGTCAGTGCATTCTCCATACCGTGAAATGATAAGGGCGTATCATACCCAGAACCGCCCAGGCCATGCAGAGCAACCCGGTTGTGACCCTCCCGTTCGCAAAGTTGCTTCACCGTCTCAATCAGATTTTTGCGGCCAGTGAAGGTGCGGTTCCTAGCATAGGGGATTAAGCGATGGGGCTTTGGTGCTAAAACCATTTCTGACAGCACATTAGCTCTTTTGCCGGAAGTTTCACGGAATTCCTAGGACTTGTATATACTTCCTTCTCCTGCCCCCAACACAGCGCCTCCATATCCGGCCACACCGCTGCCGCTATTTATGTGAATGGTATTGTTGCTGCCGATAATGTTGTTGTTACCCTGATTCCCGCTGAAGTTTCCGTGGATGATGGGTTGGGCTTGGGTAAGGCTAAAATGGCCGTCAGACGGGTGATTCTCATTTCTGTCAGGCGCAGAGGAAAGAGTGGCCTACTGAGCCATCCTGTTTAACTCAGGGATTTCAGCCTATGTGGAGTCGGATTTGATGGTTGGGGGTGATATCCTTTCCTAAGCCCAGAAATGAGTAAATAAAAGGTTTGCGGAGGCGAGCCAGACCTTGGACACTGAGATGAACAATTATCCGGCTGTTTTGGGACTGAACCCAGCGATACTGGAGGCTAAAGCTTTGGCGTAGAGTGTATGTATTTGGGTGTAAAATTTTAGAAAAATAGAAAACAAGTGCTGAGGCAGGGTGAGGCGGCAGTGAATGTGGAAAAGTAAAGGAACTCACATCAATGGTCAGGGGTAGTTAGCTCGGCCTGATGAGTGATAGCTGGTCAATTGAAGTATTGAAGCCTGATAAGGGATAAATTTACTGGGCATTGAGCCAAGACCTTCTCGACAACTGAGAGACAGCTGTCTACCCCAGCCACTCCTTTTTTAAAATGAAAATAGTTCAGGCACTTCAAAACGTGCATGATGCCAGATTTTTATCTATTTTTAATTCCCAAAGGCTCTACCATGATACCTGCCAATAAGATATAAAAAACCTGTTTTAGGAAGAGGGGGTAAAGCAGAATAATAAACAGGTTTTATCAAGTTTATTATCCTTGTAGTTGTAGAGCCTTTAGGATTAGAAAAGTAAGACTTTTGGTGTAAAAACAGCCGGAGTGTTATATTGGGTATAGTTGAGATATTCGGTAATAGTAAATTAGTTGTCTTGGAAAAAGGACTGGTGTCACAAATCGTGACTTAGCAATATGGAATGTTTCACATGACTTACGATTTGTGAGATCTTTTATGATTACGAAGTTTGGTTTGATTTATGTTTATGGTTTCATGACTCACGATTGTGAGGTCATATGATGTTATGACTTTCGCACCTGACTACAAGTATGAGTCAGGGGTTTCATGCATGTGACACGATTAGCGCACATGACCTTTTATGGAAATTGGATTTTTTATTTTTTTATTTATTTAATTCATATATTCTCAGTTAACGTACAGGAACCTGCATGCAGCGCTAGCTATGGCAAAATCGAAATGTTAATCTCAAACAAACCAACAAAAGAAATATCAAAAACCTATCTCCCAGTTGTAACGGTACCGTCACTGCTCCCACAATGGAGGCTCTTCAAACAAGGAAAGAAAATAACAAAATTCCAAACATAGTAAGGAAAATCATAACAACATGAGGGAATCAAAGTCAGTAGCGGAAGGCAGCCAAGCTGTCCTAAGGTGGGGGTGGCCCGTGGGCCGGCATCTGTGGGGGGAATCCAGTTGCAGATTCCAAAATGTAGGCGCCAAGGGCCTGTAGTAGGTCCACCAAGGACCCGAGTGGAGAGCCAGGGCCTAGGCTGCCAATGCCAGGGAGATGGCAGAGGCGAAAAGAGGCTTTGGCAGGACATTGGAGGATTGGATGGACCATGGTCTCTTCCTCTTCCTCGCAGTAGGGGCAGAGGGTGAGGGGGTCAGGGTCGTCCTAGGATGTGTGGGCGGCCAGGTAGCTTTTACCAGACCGCATTTGGTGGATCCTGGCAGCAACGAACTTGTCCAGGCCCATGAAGGGGTGGGGAGACAGGCGAGGTGCATAGCGGTAGTAGAGGGGAGGGGGAGCCTGGAGGGTCCAGTCCTTGAGAAGGAGTGCCTTACAGGTATTCTTGAGGAAGGAGTAACTCCTGGTTGTCAGTTCCGGGGGGAGGATGTCTGCTGGGAGCCGATGAGGAGAGGCAAGTGGGAAGTTCCCAACAGTGGGTATGAAGGGAAGGAGGGAGTGGCAGAGCGCATCAATGGGTAGGTGACGCCTAGGGAGGTAGGGGGGTTTGTATCAGTCCCAGGGTAGGGGTATGTAGTTTTGCTTGAGCCCTTGGAGTGTATGACGGGAGTCAAGTCTAGTGTTAGAGTTGTCTGAGATGGGGAAAGAGGGTAGTACCCTAGCGGCTGCCGGGTTGATGAGAGGTGAGGAGCAGGCGAGGCGGAGGGCGGCCATGCGACGTTTGTGTGGGAGCAGGGAGGAGATAGGAGCCAGGAAGGCTTCGCAGTTTAGTATGGAGATTGGGGTAGAGGAGAAGCAGTTGGTGACCCAGCGGAGTACTCAGTTCCAAAGCGTGGTCATCTTGTCCATGGTCACCTGGGAGGGAGAGAACAGGTCGGCACCATAAATAAGGATAGGGAGGACCAGGCCTGAGGCTAGCTTCCTTGCCATAGAGGGTGAGAGACCTAGTCCAGGTGGCGAGAGTTGTTTGATGATCGAGAAAGCTGCTTGAGCCAGGGCGAGCCTTTTGAGGAAGTGGGTTGTGGTTTCCATAGTAGGTGTGAACCAGTAGCCTAGCCAGCGTACTGATGCAGAGGGGGGGAAGAAAGACCCAGAGAGCCCAATGGGTGAGGTGGAGATGGGGGAGCGATCCTTGGGTGTGCGCCAGTAGATGAGCTCAGTCTTAGGAACTGAGAAAGAAACCTCGAGCTTGGCTGCCCTGTAGGTAAGTAAAGAAAACACCTGTTGAAGTACCTGAATGTTCCTTCTATAGGAGACAGAGGAAACAGTAACAGAAAAATCATCAATATAGGAAAAAATAACCCCTTGGGGTATAGAAATATGTAAACGTGAAACATAAATCACAAACAATAATGGAGAGATAGGGGAGCCTTGCGGGGTCCCAACAGAACCCAGGGAGAAGGTTGCAGGTGCCCCTTGAAAAAGCAGGCGGCTGTGTCGGTCGGTAAGGAAGGAGCGGACCCACGAGGTCATGTATCTTGGGATGCCTCTCGAGCGTAGCAGAGAAGTAAGAGAGGAGGCGGATATGTTATCGAAGCCTCCTTTTATGTCTAGGAAGAGGGAGGAGACTTTCCTATTGGGGTGTTGTCGGGAGCGAACCTCCTGGGTTAGGGCAGCGCAGGCGTCTAATGTGCAGAGGCCAGGGAGGGAGCCACACTGGTTGGGGTTGATAAGGCCAACTGACCTGGCCATGGGGGCGAGCGGGTAGTCCATAATCCTTTCAAGGAGTTTGGAGACCATTTCGAGGAGGACAATGATGCGAAAGGAGGCAGGGGAGGAGTAGTCCGCTTTGCCTGGTTTGGGGAGGACTATGCCATTCGCTCTTTTAAGGGGAAGTGGATGGTAACCAAGTAGGAGGAGGGGGCCCAAGAGTTGCCTTAGGATAGAGGGGTTGATTGAGTTGACTCTTTTCCAGATCCCATAAGGGACCTGGTCTGGACCTGGTGCTGAGGTGTTGGAGGATTTGCGGAGAGTGCGGAAAATTTCTTCATTGAGGACGGGAGTGGCATCGGTGTCATACCGTAGAAAGGAGGGGGTAGGAAGTGGAGCTTTGGGAGGAAAGAAGTGATGGAGAAGGGAGGTGTTGATTTCGTCCGGAGTGGTTGCGTCAGGAAAGGAGGGGAACCTTTCAGGTTGGTGACCTGCAGTGAGGCGCCTAGCTGTCCACACCCACTTGGTGTTGACGTTGGCTAAAAATTCCTTCCAATATGCAGATTTGGCCTTCTTGATAGCTTTGAAATATGCATTGCGGTGTTGTCGGCAGAGTGACAATGTGTCTGGCGTGTGAGTTAGGCGATGGGCCCTAGCTGTGCGATGAAAGGCTTGTGTGAGGTGAGAGAGTTCTTGGGTCCACCAGGGTTTGGCGTGGACGGAGGTGCGTTTAGTGGGAGTGTGGGTCATGAGGAGGGCGGTGAGAGAGGAGAGATGCCTGATTACCCACTCATCAACCAAGGTGTCAGTGGGGTATGTAGGGGGGGAGGGGATCTGAAATTCCTTGAGGAGGGGGGCGAGAGTGTCCCAACTAGTCTTGGATCAGTCAGGAGAAGGGGGGCAGCCTTGAGAAGCGGTGTGGTAAAGGTGAGGTTTAGGGGGAGGTGATCCGAGCTGGTGGCCTGGAGGTTGGACTCCCAGGTACAGAAAAATGGGAGAAGGTACTTGTTCGCGAAGGCGATGTCGAGAACAGAAGGGCGTGTGCTGATGTCAAAGGGGAATCAAGTATAGATCCCCGAGGTGTTGAGAAGGTGAAAGCCAAGATCTGCTCTGAGTTCGAAGTATGGAGATGAGATTCCAAATTCGTGAGAGGAGATCTGGCATAGAGGGTCTGATGAGGAATGGTGGATGTTGAAGTCGCCCACCACTAATGTGGGGAATGAATGAGGTCTGAAGGCCTCTTCTGGGGTAACTGTGCGGGTCCTGGAAGAGGAGCCATTGGTGGAGTAGAGGTTGTAAATCCTCAACCTATCATGGTTAGAGTCAAACAACCCAGAGGGTGAAAAAATATCAACTGCCATTAAGTCAGGGCAGTTGAAGAAGCAAGGAAGGAGGGAGTAGCTCTGAATGAGCACAGTAAAGACATAAACGGCCACCTTGGGAGGGGTGCCAGGGCTGTGGGGAGGGTAAAAGGCCTTGAA
>QFET01000906.1:0-10042 GCA_003316355.1 Tuber calosporum | reverse complement strand
GGCTTATAGAGCGAAGGGGAACAATAGGATCGCCGTTCAACCAAGTGTATTCACTGTCCAGGCATCTGTCTGAAGTCTGATGTCTCCTGCTAGCCAGGAGACTACTCTTAAATACATGAAATCTTTCCAGCAAGAGCTGAGGCTCTGGAAACCCGCAGCTACTATCATTACCGGTGAGTGTACAGCTACCGGAATCCTCTGGCCCTACCGGAGTCCTGTAAAGCCTGGGGCTTTCCCACAACACTGCCTCTATCCTACCGCTGGTATACATGACCTGTTCCTTCCCTTGGAACTCCTGGGGCACAATCCTGCCGATCCTCCAAAGCATACAGTAATAAGGGCGCCGGAATCCAGAAATTCCGGTAAGGAAATCAAATACAAAAGAAATCAAATCAAATGAATATAATCTGACAAAGGAAAGGCTAACGAGAGTGGGAATAGAGGTACCGGAACATGTACACATGTTACACTTCCACTTCATTTTTCTTGATGTCCGGGATCCTGTTCCGTTTCTCCAACTATTCCGTTGTCCAGCCGACCTGTAATACATTTCGCTCCTGGAAGGCTTCTCACGATCCAGGCTAGACTGATTTCCCCTTATCATTCTTAATAAGTCCCTAGTCAGCGCTGGTCTGTCCACTCTTCCTTGGATTTCTTGTAAGGATTTAGGGCTTTGTAAGGATGTGGGTTTAGTTGACCGTCTTCCGTACTGAGGTCCGATATTCACCAAATATGGCACTCCGTATTCTTCTTTTTGAGTTTCAGGTTCCCACAGTTAGTCACAGAATACCACAAGCTGCCGTCCAAGTCAATCGCTTCTTGCTCCCCTGTCATTCTTAGGTCTGCGATACCCCTATAGGTCTGGGTTACTTTTCGTGACTTTCGCTTTAGTTTTGTCTTTTCCATGGAGAAGCGCGGAATATCTGCTAGCAGGACCTTGCTGAGGTCGAGCCCCTTTGTTGATTTCGGTTTCGGTAAGGGGTCCATAACCGAGTACCTGGTCGCCGATGCTGCCGGTGCCTGAGAACCCCTTTTAGGTCTCATCCATGTCATCAAGTTCCCAAATGCTGGGCTGGTTGACTTGAATAACCTTGGTCGTAGGTACTGGTTGCCCCTTTATTATCTGGGGTCGTCGATATTGGGGTTTGAAATTTCCCCTTTTCTGCCCTACAACCGATACTTGTGCCTGTTTCCTGCAGAACTTCCAAGTATGGTTGGCCAACGTGTAATGGGTGCATTGGTTGGCTTTCTTTCGCTCTTCAATTTTGTCCTTAGGGATTCCTTTATGAGCTTCAACCCAATTTGTGTGCTTAACCTTTCCTTCCATGGGGGATATTTTCCCCTTTTCCGCTTGTTTTTTCAATTTGTTGGCAGCTTTTTAAGATGCTGTATAGGTTTTTCGTTTTTTATTTCCAGCAGTGGTCTTGCTAGATTTTGATTCCTCGTCCCGTTTTCTTTTGTGGGAGTCACCTTTCCCCAGGTCGTTTTTTCTGTATAGTCCTTGTTCTTTGAATGATTCTTCCACTTTGGTAACCCTTCAGACTGCCTTTATCCATTCGCTATCCAAATCGAGATATTCATGTGATAGCGTACGCATGGCTTCAATAGGGAGCTGCCGCTGAATTATAGTTCTTCTAGCGATACCAGATACTTCTGACTCGATGTTGTGGTTTTGCATGGTGAGGAGACACTTCTCTATATCCCCTGTATACCGGACCTTCTCCATCTCGGCTAAGGCTTTTTGTGCCTTATGCAGTACTGAGAATCGTTCTGTAACTTCGGCTCGGAGAGTGATCCAGAAATCATAACCCTCAAGTTTTGGGAATCCGAGGTCCCCGGTCATTTTCTTCCGATATGTTATCGAGAACGGCCCTACCTCGGTTCCTTCCATTCTTCCTAATGCATACATGATGCGTTCTTCATCGTTTTCCCATTGCCATGGGTTTCTCTCAAAGTAGTCCTCCCAATTTAATAACCATACTTGCACATCCTGATTAGGCTTATTATCAAACTTGAATGGTGGATCCGCTTGCCAGCGGTTGTTCCTTGACAATGCTTGCACTAGTCTGTCGACCCAGGCATCTGCCTCGGATTAGAACTTTGGTCCTTGCAAGGCTCTCTGGGATGGTTCCCCACCTTTTTTGGAGGGGCCACCTCAGTCTTCCGAATCAGGGTCATCATCTCCTGGGTTAGGAGCACTTGCTGGTGGAGGTGGCGGTGGGTTTTTTACCCCACTTCCATTTCCATCACCACGATCTACTCTATTTCCTTTATCCCTGGTAGGAATAAAGCGAAATTCTTCGTTTCCAACGGCCGTGGTCCATTTTTCCAATCCTGGATTTTATACAGGCTGTGGTGCCACTGTTTCCCACACACAACGGGTGTTTCGTGCAACTTGTAGTTGCATCAGAGTCTCATTCATCTGTGTCAATATTCAGTTAAGTTGTCAGATGCGGCATTCTGCCTGACTACATAGGCTTCCCTTTCCGATCATTCTTGTTCGAGGCGCTGGTGCAGTCCTCGTAATTCCTCACTGGTCCACTCATGTTCTTTTTGTGCGGCCACTTGTCTTTGTAGGAGTTCTGCTTCTTGCCTTGCCAACGCCTCTTCTAACTGGCGGTCTCGATCCAGCGACTCTTGTCCTGTTGCCCCAATGTTAGCGTGAAGCTGGGTACTTACCGCCTCAGGGTGTGTAGCCCGTTCTTCATGCACCCGTAACTCCGCTTCCAACCGTTTCGTGGTTGCATCTTGATGTATTCCGGTTTTATTTGCTAACATATCAAGTCCCGAATTGACTTGTTTCAGCTCTTCGCCAATAATTTGTTCCCCACGGGTTATGCGTTGGGCGTGGTGCTGAAGTTGGTTTGCCTAATCCTGAGCTTGACTAGATAGTCCATGGTAGGCCAGATGTTGCATGTCAACCGATTCCTGGAGGGTACGGTTGAAGCAGCTCATTGCCTGGCCTATGCGTTCTGCTAATCTTTCCATAGCTGGATTTCTGGCATCGGGAGGATGGGGAGTGCTTGATCAAGTTCCTGGGGCCGACTTTCTGACTCCACTTGGCTGTGTAAGGTAGTGGAGTGCCAAAGGTGACCCGGAGCGACCAGGTGCATGATCGCTTCCTACCAGCGATACTTCTTCAATGTCGGACATTGCCTTGTCCGTATTGACGGTTAATTGTCGTGAGGACATTCTTTTTAATGTGAGTTGGGATGTCTTCCCAAACCCCAAGCAAGCAGAGGGTGCAAACGAGGAATTGATGATATTGAAGGAACTGGAGGTTCCTTCTTCTTCGGTGTCGTAGTCAACTAACGGTTTCCACAGGAAGGTAGGTCCGTAAAAATGTTCGTTGAGTTTTTGAAAATCTTTTTCGGTCGGGATGAGTAAAGTATCAGTGAACCAGGATGGTTCCTCAGGTATATAGAATTGAATCTCCGGAAGGGAGATTTCAAGCAGTTCTTCGAAAGGGGAGATGTAATTTAAGGGGTGAGGTTCAAGCAGAAGCTCGTCGAGCAGGGCGGAATCAGCTATAAGCTTGTGTGATTCCATAGGTATGACTTGGGGATGTCCAAATGTCATGTAGTAAGCTTTGGTAACAAGAAGAAATATCAATATACTGATAAGGGTAGTCGATTCTAAGGGCAAGCAAATCGAAATAGGCTTAAATCTTTCTTCGTAAACGGAGATTGTCTAGTAAGGCTCGTAGGTAAAGATTTTTGAGTAAAACTTATGATCTTGATAAGATCTCTTCTCCGTTGCTTGATGATAGCTAAACTTCAGGAGGCACTTCGATATTTATATCCCGTGTCTGAGGGTTCGCGGACTACAACTGGTTTACATTTTAACAGGTATTTTCTTCCCAACCTTCGTCACTTAATCAAAGAGCGAACCCGCTTTGACCAAGAAACCTTTCTCTTCCCCCACACAGCTAATGGTATGATCAGAGCTCCCAACTTCTCTGATGGTGTGGACCCACTTAGTCTGAGTTGTCAACCTTCTTTCGGCTGTTTAAGATATGGTCGTCCAGTTTGGAATGTACCAATAACTTCTTAGAACTCCAAGGGGCCAGCTTGGTTGTTGGCCGAATCTGCTTCATGCCATCTTATCCAGCTCTGCAGCTGGCTTTCAGGATGACTAGTGTTCATGATCGGGCCGATACCTTCTCGTCTTCACTGCCTCCCCTTATCAACTTGTTCCGATAGGTTCATTGACCTTATAGGCATCACGGGGGTGTCTGCGTACTCTCAGTGTAAATCGTAGTAGCCTACTTCAATCGCGTATTTGTACCCATCTAGTACTACCCGGGCTCTCTTAACTTCAACTGGCTGTAACTCTGCGAGTTCTTAACGGAATCGCTTCGTTCGACTTCCCAGACGTAGCCAGACAGGCCCTGTTATATACTCTGCGGACAGCATGTGGTCGGACGGACGGCGACGACGTATATGGGGTTACAAGATGTGTTCCAATTTCTCGTTTTTCTTAGTTAACGAGCAACTGAACAAGGTGCCAGTGTCGACTCCCAGGGCTAATGCCGGGGCCGCAGGGGGGTAATTGCCTGTAGAGGTTGAGATTCATGTAGTCCCTCCTGAAAAGTCTTGTAATACTCTTGGTAGTCGTTTGTGCCTAACAGTATTTTGATGTTCTGGACCTCCTTGCCCTAGATCTTAGAGAATTGCATAGATAAATTCTCTTCCAGGGCTTTTGCTTCGGGGACTAGGTCCACCACTGGCGAGCTTTCTAGGTATACTGTTATACACCTCTCACTATCGAAAGTAACTTGTTGCTTTCCCATTCGATTATGGGGTTGTGTCTTCTTAACCATGGCAGCCCTAAAACCACCTCATGGTTGGGCAAATCTGTGATTTGGAAGGTTGACACTTCCCTATGGCTGCCAATGTCCATAGGTACATCCACTATATGGGAAATAGGTCCCATAGCGCTTGGCTCCCCATCCGCAAGGTAGATTTACCTTATTTCTTTTGCTTTCTTCGTTTGTATGCTGTGTTGTTGGCTGAATTCCTTATCGATAAAGTTTTCTGTAGCGCCTGAGTCAATCATGCTGTTAATGATGACTGTCTTGTCCTTGCCATGTAATTGCATATTTACCATGTAATGGTCTTTTTCTTGTTCCAATGTTTCCGTGTTTGCAAGTGCCTTGTAGATGTTACAGATTCCGATGTTTTTGGTTGTCTTGTCCCGCAGCACATCTCTTACTGGGGACTTTCTTCATTTCCTGACTAGTCAGGTGTTTCTCTGATCTCCATTTCGCGCAGATTGGTTGGTGGTTTCCAGCGGTTATTGTTGGTCTTGCTGTTGAACAGTCTGGTATAGTCCTTCTCATCTCTTGCATTTCGGCAGTCACTGAATCAGTGCCCAGGCCTGTCACATCCCAGGCATAGGTTGTTGTCCATTCTTCTTGTAAATTCTGCTCGTGAGTGGTCCAGTTGGGTGCGTCTTTTAGTCGCATCCAGGTCCATTGGGTCTCCGCGAGTTTCTGTATTGTTGCCTGCTCTCCAAGTTCCATTATCATTTCTGGGCGTTTCCGGTTGTCGGATAAAGGTGCTATTGTTCCCTTGAAGGTGCCTGATCATATTGATCCGATTTTCTTTCTCAATTGCCCATACTGCAAGGGCATCGACATTTGTAGCCACCATGTGGCTTGCTGCCCATGCGTCTTGGAGCGTTCGGTTAAATCCTCTAAGGAACTGTCTTCTCAACGTTCCATCGCCTGCAATGGCCTCTGGGGCTGTTTGGCGGAAGTCATTCTAGTATTCCGTAACTGGTTCTTTGCCTTGCCTTAGGCGGTCGAGTTTTGTTCTCGCTGCATTTTCTGCGTCGATATCCCCAAACTGGTCTTTGAGGGCTGCAGTGAATTCCTCATAGGTAGTCCAGGTCTCTATTTTGCGCCCTTCAGCAAATGGAGTTATCCAGCTTGCTGTTGCGTCCCTTAGTAGGCTTTTGACGGAGGTAATATGTTCTATATGTCGTGTTTCGCATGTTACTTCAAAGTATAATTAGCATTGTACTAAGAAGGTTCGTATTTTGGTCCTTATTCCATAGAAGGTAGGGGGTTTCTCGACCTTGATCCGGTTATTGGTTATTTCTCGCTGATTATTGATCAGGTTCAGGATATCTTGGAACTATTCAGTTGTGAACCCTGCTAGGTGAATTCCTGGTCCTACACCTTCGTTTGCAGGTCCTAGAGCAGACATTCTTGCCGGTACGGGTGTTTCAGGTTCTATGGATCTGGCTGGTGAGGCAGGTTTAGGTCTGACAGGGCTTGCAGTCCTTTGTGACTGACTTCTAGATAGGTTTGTGTTGAGTGCTTCTTTAAGTGCCGGACCAGGTGTTGAGGTATCGATTTCTCCCTCTGTAAGGTCGATATTATTGTCTGTAAAGTCCGCCGTTTTGTAGTAAAGTGTTGCTTAGGTGACGCAACCAAATATTACGATCCTATGCTGTTAGCTGACTTGGAACAGGTAACTACTTCTCTGTAGGTTGGATGAAGATAACTTGGCCGTCCTTATAGTATGGTACCAGGTGTGGTGCTAATCTCAGCCACTAAGGTAGGAGTACTATTGCAACAAGTAGTACGAGGCGAATATCTACTATTGTTCTTAGGCCTATGGCTACGTTGTATGGATAGCCAAAACCCTATGGTTCCTATCACACAACGCCAATAGAGGAGTGTGAAGGTAAAGAGGTAAAGTAATTGTATAGGAAAGAACTAAGATGGTTGTGTGAAGAGTCCTAACTACAGGCCGCCTAGAGGTCCTTATATAGGAACTCTTCCCTCAACCCTAACCCTGTTCACTCATACCTATGAGTCACACTCTCGGCATGACTCATCTTGAGTCATACTATAAAATCCGTCAGCTGACTCCTATGAGTCTACTGCGCAGCGTCCCCAACTAATCGAAACTCATAAAACAAGTCATGTGTCCTAAAGTGGTCAAATGTGCGAAACCCATGACTCATAATGTGAGTCATGTGCGAGAATCATTACATCATATAACTCACCAATGTAGGTCGTGCACACGATCAACCAATCACAATATAACAATGATTGCACTAGTGTGCATCATGTAAGACCCCATAACTACTACTCAGTCATAGTACGAAATCTGACAGCCTTATGACTCATAACTATGAGTCATGTGAAATCCTGCCTGGCTTAGTCACCAATCGTGACATCAGATTCCATTGGACTTGGAAACCCACTTGCTGTACTGCAACTAATCATGTATACAACTACATAGACTATTATTTCACATTAAGGTCTGTGAGTTGATAAGCCCTTCATGATTCCCGCTTTATGCTATATATGTTTACCATCCAGACGAGGTCTCTGGTAAGTGTACTGAGAATGAAGTAGGAGATAATATAGCTCTAATTTGATTTCCTATATTTTATATTGTATTCAGAGAAGGGAGACGGAATTCACTTCTTAATGGAGGTTTTCAAGCCAGACCTCAAGGTACATGCCATATATTTTTCCTGTAGCTAGCTAGCTACAAATAAACCACAGATTTAACAATATATATATATATAGCAAAAACTTGAAGCCAATATCATGACCCTTACCCTTCCTTTTTTTTTTCCTTTTGCTCTTCAAGTGCTTTTTCTCTCACCCCCATGCTTTCAAACCCTACCTTACCTGTAGCTTGTAGTCACAATCCCCGTAGTGCGATGGGGCTTAAGTCGGGTCCTAAAAACAAGTGTAACCCGATCTCGAGCTAGTTGACCAAAATATGGTATTTAAAAAAACAACACCCTACCTGAGGAAGGTAACCCGGTGATGAACAAACCAGAAGCAGGTGTTTTCTTTTTTTCCAATTAAGTGTTGCCGGTAAGACCTTTTCATGCAAATTTTGGTCAGGGTAGAACAAGTGACACAATCTACCCAGTGCCACTCTGAAACATACTAGGGGTATTGAAAGTTAAAAAACCTGGGAAACATAAGTTTACTTTGTGGCTTGAGTAAATCTTGGCATGTATGAAGGCAGTTAGAGTACCATTACTTTACTTAACTATACTTTACAATTTTATGTTTCAAGTTGCGACCAAGGTCAAGAGGGTCAAATCCCATGTAAAAGTAAACATAAATCTTGAGGAAAACCTACAGAATGCCATCACAGGTAATAACAAGGGCCTAGGTTGCCTCATACAACTAGAATCCGACCCTCAGTATACTTGCCTCATCTTAGTAAAGCAACCAACCACCAATCGAGCCTGTCAGACTAATACAATTCAGAGATACAAATTGTGGAAAAGGTTTACAGTATCCCTTGAGGCATATCCAAAAGATGTTGTCCCAAAGCCCTTTGTTCTACTGTCAACAAATATAATACTTGAGTATAGGGAAGGGTATGAGAAATTTGTATGTATTAAATGTGATTTCTTCCAGCAAGATGCAATGTAGTTGATGTTTGGGGATTGGCCAAGTTCTAGATAGGCTATTGATGCTCATGCTTGAGTATTGTTCTTGCAAGTACTCACAGTGATGTTAGTCCCTTAGAGATTGCCTCATCTTTCAAAATTGTGCCAAGTACAAGCAGATTGTAGTATAGTGGTTGTGCCATACGAGGATGCTTAGGGCAATGTAGTAGGGGTGGGATTCTAGTTGCATGGTGTATATCAGGTACTGGTAACTACTTGAGAGGGGTATTAAGTGAGTTTACTGTAGATCTTATGAATATATGAACTACAAACAACAAACTTCCAAGATGTCTCACATATCTGAGAAGCTTAAATTATCAACCATGGCAAGATATTTGGCTATGAAATGAAGTTGCAAGTACTCTGTTTAGTGAGAATGATTTTGAATTCTTCTATCAGTACCTGCAGAGAATAGAGGAAGATCAGGGAAGGCTAGAAGAGGCTAAAATTGGTACTACAATGAGATTGACTACTCACCTACAGGTGATTTTATTTGAGATCAAGGATGAGGATATTCTCCAATTGTAGGGTATGAAGAGTTCTTGATGCTATATCTGCTGCAATGTTGTAATATCTATTTTGAATTTGGGGATGCAAAATTTTCAAATAAAAGTACAGCTATACTCATTAATATTTTCAATTACCTCTATTTTTACTATGGGGCTCTCAAATATGCTACCACAAATGAGGCAATACTATTGGCAACCACTACAAAGTACCCTAATGCATGTGTTCTCATTTACTCATTACACATAATTACCCGAAAATCCATCTTTTAACTTTGAATACCTCTACTGTAAGTGTTCAATGAGTGAGAAATGATGTGAAAGAATTTATCACACGAGTACAATATACAAGAACATTTGTCTTTTCCTTTGCCCAAATGCTCCTAAACATACTCTTACATTAGATAAGGCAGATAATCCCGATTCTTTCTGCCTCATCCACTACCATAAAAGCTCTTGAAACCCACTATCTCGGCCAGCCCTATTCCCCTGACTCTGGGTTAAAGTCCCCCGGGAGGGGTTAGTGTTTTCCTGCGCAGTATAAGTTCAGCCAACTGGATATGTGGGATCTTCTTAACTGGTATGCGCAATTCTCTTAACTTTTTGAACTAAACTCATCTTGGACTAATGGGCTAACTTCAGGGCTGACGGCGATAGTGGATTTCAAGAGTTTTTACGGTATTCCGCTTGTTCTCAGGAGACAACTTCACTTTGCTTAAGCTGTCTTGGCAACTATCGGCTCAACTCGCATCGGTTGCAACGGAATTCCTGTTCCACCGGAGGACTCACCTTCAAATTACGCGCTCTGCTACTATACCCAACCAACGCCTTGCGGATAAGAATTACCCCGTGGTCCGAAGCCCCCGGCCCGGGCAAGCCGATTTCTCAGCCTTTTTTCTTCTTCCTTCATTGGCCCTTGAGGTCAGCGTAGACTGCCCTTCTGTCGGCAAACTAGACTATAAATTCCTTGAAATAAAATGCCAAACCTCCCAGTGGAAGCTCTAAATTACGACTCCCCTTCTTACCACTCTGCTACCACCAACTCAGTATGACCGAAAGAACCCCCCTCCTTCCCTCTGCAATCAGCCCCTCCCCCA